>NW_019104680.1:18982-37983 GCF_001995035.1 Momordica charantia
CACGAGTGCTCGTAACTCAAGTTGGGTCAAATTACCGTTTTACCCCTGAGTTACATCTTACTCCTTAAACACCACTGCTCCTCTAATGAACAACCCGGTTATGGTCCAACCAATAACCGGAAGTCCCTCTCGGCCAATGAGAGGGTGGGGCCCGTTGTTCAAGTTCCGAAGTCAGCATTTAAGGGAACACTCATCTACTCCCCTAAAGTCGGGGAGGAGCGAATTCCATTTTGTGAAGTTATG
Organism: Momordica charantia; assembly: GCF_001995035.1. The sequence continues at coordinate 19,226 of NW_019104680.1, forward strand.
TTCCCAACTCCACACTCGGTCTCGTCCCCTAAGTGGTAGGAATGTTGACTCGGCGACTCGGGCCACTCTCACCCATACAGATCAAAGGACGAGCCCTCACGGGCATGAGTCTATAACTCACTCAGGATTGAGAATGAGTTACCTGATCATTCTAAGAAATAACAATCTATTAGTTAACGGTGTTACATGTAAAAATTGTCTATTTCGCGGTCCGGTCTTATACAAACTCATTGTACAGGATACCCCCACTCGCATGTCTCCACACGAACGACCTAAATCGAGCCGTCTGTAACCTTTACAGAGTGGGCCGTATCCATAGTGTTGCCAGGATACGGTACCCAGCCTTATCCATATACTATAGACCCTTTAGGTTATTCACGGGATATTATCCATTCATATATCAGGGGTATATCAAATATATACTTCGTATATCAAATATATACCCAATATATATACTGTCTCGATTACATTCAAATAACCTTGGATGTTTAGTTTATTGGATTTGGACAATGCAATGSTATGTTTCAATAACAAATTTATTGAATAAAACTTTATTGTATATACATTTGTTTTTACATAATACAAACTACGAGTTTAGGGCAACACACCCAACAGTATTGTCATTGAATGAGCTTGGATGTAAGGGCGAATACACCAAGCTACAATGACAAATGTCAAAGCCAACTTTTATATTGGGGGATACATAGTTTTCATGTCGGTCATGGATTCACTTGTATAATATACGAGACTTTGATGGCTTAGTCTTGCTTAACTATGGCAGAGCTTACAGCACTTTGAGATACTACAAGGTATAACGTACGAGCTCGTCGCTAGGAACAGGTTTAGCCAACAAAGAAGTCGAGCTTAAAAAAGTTTTGAGCTGATAAAAGACTTCTTGTTATTCAGTGCACCATTCGAACCAACCTTTGTTCTGTACGATTTTAAAGAAAGGTAAGCACTTATCGGTTGAGCTTGATACAAAACAGTTGAATGTCGCACTTCTACCATTCGAACACTGAAGTTGTTTGAGGTTATTTATAACTTCCATGTTTAGAACAACTCTGATCTTATCTTGATTGGCTTCAATCCCACGATGATTAACCATGACCCAAGGAATTTCCCTCAAGAGACCCCAAACATGCACTTAGCTGGGTTAAGCTTTGTTTGGAATTGTGAAGAACTTCCAATGTTTAAGCAATGACAACCAAGTGTGGGCTTGACTGCTTGCTTTTCACAAGCATGCCATTAACATAAATTTCCATGTTGCAGCAAATCTGCTTAGCAAACATTTTATTCTCCATTATTTAGTAGGTCGCGCATGCATTGTTGTGACTGAATGGCATCAAGGTCGCGCCTGCATTGTTGTGATTGAATTGCATCACCTTATAGCAACATAGACATTGTTTAGCGATGAACAAGGTATGCACTTGGTCTGGTATATACTTCTTGATCTGGTGTTAGCCATAGTTTGCATCCATGAAGGTCAGAAGTTCATGTCGGTGGTGGCATCTACAAGTTGATCGATCCAAGGGAGAAGAAAGCAATCCCTCAGGCATGCTTTGTTTAAGTTCACAAAGTCGACATATATTCTCCATTTTTTTTTGCGTTTTTAACTAAGACTATGTTAGATAGTTTATCGAGTTACAAAACTTCTTTTATATATTGAGCTTTAAGTAATTCGTTGACTTTCTCAACTATTACATCACTCTTCTTTTTATTTACAGGTCTCCTCTTTTACTTAATAGGTCGGAAAGACAGATCGATGTTGAGGCGATGCACCATTATTTTGAGATCGATGCTTGACATATCTTCATGAGACCAAGAAAAGATGTCTACATTAGCTCAGAGGAAGTCAATGAGTTCTTCTCTGTTAGTGGCTCCTAGCTTGGTACCGATGCTGACCTGATTTTCTGAAGTAAGTGTTGGTTGCTCATACAATCACGTTGAACCAACAAGTGCAAGTGTACACTATAAATGCCAATTTTAGTAGTAAACAAGGTCGAAATCCACAATGACTGAGTAAAATAATTCAAAGTACGCTTAAGAATACCAATCGTACCAAACTTTTCATAATCAATCATATTAACTACAAAATAACAAGAAACCATAAACATAAGACAAGTAAATGCAGTGATGATTAAAGCATTAGAAATAAGAAATTCCTAGGACACAAAATACAATAGCAAAGGGAAATATTAGCAGCAAAATGGGAACGGGAGATATAATTATGTTGTTGTTATCTACTCATAGTGAACACTCTAGAACTTGAAGTCAGCTGATGCTTAAACAGACATGGCTCCCTTTCGAGACACCAAACATGATTGTTCACAACTTTCTTTGTTAGGACTGGACATTAAAACAATTTATCAAGCGAAATAGGTGAATCTCATTCCAAGGCATTCACAACCTACTAAAAAGAGTTGACTAACCACAAGTAGAGCTCAACATGCATCTCATCTATTTTTCTAAATCATACAAGAGTTTGCAATCCAAAAATATTGGCCAAAAAATTAAGAAAGATGGAAGAATAAAAACAACTCTACTTATCAGCTTAAAATCATGCTACAGTGTTACTATTTACAAAATACAGCTAGCAAATCCCTCCGAAATGGGGTTTAGCTCATAGATGCGGGGAAAAACATAATAGCTAAAATAGGGGAACAACCCATTTTGATGAGAGCTAAGGAAATACACGAAATAACTTCTAGCTATGCTCGAAAACCAGGAGGAAACTCTTCTCCTCCGTTAGCTTTAGCCCAAAAATGGAATTTCCCTGGTCTTTTTTTCGGCTTCTTTGACAGTGTTACCCTTTGGGTTCTATTAGGTGGCTGGGACCTAAAGAGCTTTTATATCGTCCCTTAATTTTAGGCGAACAAACAGTTACTGTACGAACACTGGGTAAATTTTGCGTGAAATAAAAATTACTGCGTTGCGCAGGAATTTCTGTGACAAGCGATGCTCCAACATTGGGCATCCTAGCTTTAAAAATCCTAGCATTTTCCTCTGGCTCTTGTGCAACTAATGCTTCCAAATTTTGCACAAACAACCCAAAAATAGAAGAAATAAGTCCAGAATTTATCTAATTTAAGCAAAACAACGATTTCATATATGATTTTTCTATTTCTTATGCAAAACCTCATTTTAGTATGCTTTAAAGATTATAATCCTCTCATTTGCACTCAATTTAGCCCAATATTATGACAAAATAACTCTCTTTTGGAGAGTTACAAAAAAGCAATGGTACAAGCTCCAATTCCGCTATTGGTGTTGCATGATCAAATGAAGGAAGAGCTTCCTTTAGGTCGACCTTTTCAGTAATAACAAAGACAATCGAGCCTTTGAGATCAACTACATAACATTCTCTTGAAGTCTTCTATGCCTCACGAACTGTGCCAACTCTATTAGAAGTTAGATACTTCAAGGCTTGATGCATAGCTATAATAGCTTGTAAAGCATGGATTATAGGTCGACCGAATATAGCATTGTAGGCTGATTTTCCATCTATGAAAACAAACTCCACAATCTTTGTAATTTAAGTATGACCCTGACTAAGTGAATAGAGAGCTTGATGCAGCCTTCAAGAGTAACAGACTACCTCGCAAAGTCGACCAATGGTGTCAAACTCTTCTTCAATTGGGCCAAGGTCCAACCCAAGGCTACATATGTTGCAAGGGAGAGTATATTTGCTTAAGCTCCTCCATCAACAAGTATTCGCCGAACTTGGACATGGTCAATCATAGATGGCAATGACTAGAACGTCATTGTGTGGTTGATGAACTCCTTCTAGGTCAGTAACGGAGAAAAAGATAAGGCAAGTCCCAGCTTTTGGATATGAGATGCACAGTTGTCGAGCTTCGCTGGTGAGCTCCTTTCGTTTATTTCTAGATTGGCTCCCACGTGGACCCTAAAAAATGGTATTGATAACTAAAGGTCGATCCTCACGTCATGGAAGTGTTCTGAAGAGCTTGCGGTTATCCTTAGGCTTTTCGGAAGGGTCCAAGCTGCCTTTGCCCACAAACTTTTTGAATTATCCATCATGGATAAGGTCTTCAATCTAACGCTCAAGTTAATGCAGTCAGACGTGTCATTGCATGATCTCTGTTGAAGTGGCAATACATTTCTTTGTTATGCTTACCAGAATCTCAATTTAGTTTGCTCAGCCGTTTGAGCARCTTTCTCATTTCACTTTCCTCGATTTTGGTTAATATCACATAAATCATACAGTTGTAGGCATATATTTCTCATAAGGCCATCCTCGGCTGGTCTTAGACTCAAAGCGTCTCTGGTCAGAACGAGCTTGCAGGGAAGACGACGCATTGCTCTTTTCTTTAGACTTGGAGGGTGTTGTTGATTTCTTGGAACGAGCTAACTTGGAATCCTTTAACCTGAGCAGATTTTGCCCAACAATGACCTTTATGTCCTTGTTAAAGACCTTTCTGTCCTTATTAAAGACCTCGTTGAAGGAAAGAGCTAGTATTTTACCTAAGTTATAGGTTAAAGTCAGATCCTTGAGCCCTGCGATGAAGGATGACATGGTCATGTCATCCCAGCAATGCAACACCTTGATTTGTTCTCCCTTGAATCAACCAACGAATTTCTTCAATGTCTCATTATCCCACTGCTTAATAGTTAGAAGATTAGTTGCTAGCCCTTTGGCATGATGCTGCGAGGAGAAATGAGTAATGAATATCTTCCTCAACTTGTTGTACGTCAAGATCGACCTTGGAGGTAAGCTGCCTATACCACAATCGAGCATTTCCTGCTAGCGTTATAAGGAAAGCTCGATATTTGAGGGCGTCGCTACCAGTTTGGAAATCTATGAGTCATTCAAAGACTTCGATGTAATCCATCGGATCAGTTGACCCATCATAGGCTTTGAGGGTAGAGTCTCGAACTTGATCAATATAGGAGCATTAAGGACGTCTTGAACGAACAAATATTCTCCAAGGTCACCTTTATTGAGATCTCGGTCAAACTTGCTCTCGTATTTCTTCTTCAAAGCTTTGACCTCAACATGAAACTTGCTCTTCATAAGGTCAAACTCTTCTAGTGTAAATTCTCCTTGTGGGTTAACTTCACACGACTTGGATTTAGGCTTGTCATTGAGCTTGTTTTAAAGGTCTTCTTCTTGGCGACTCAACCTTGGATGTTTAAGGTTGATCGTCTAATTTTATTATTAATGAAATCACATAGATCTCTACGTTCTCGACGTACATTGCCATCATGCCTTGGGCGAACATGGGAATCTTGGCAACCCTAAAGGTGAGAGTTGTTTGCAATGTCTTCCTTTTGGCGAACATAATTATCTTCATCATTGACTTCTTGTTCAGCGAGGGTGGAATCTCCATTGTTCCTTGTTCACCGACCATGGAAGTCGGAAGGCACTGACTTCTCACTATGTCAGAGGTTAAGATATGACTGCTCCATAGCTTGCATTCTAACTTGAATCTCGTCCAGCTCAACCTACATATTGATAAGCACATCGGGATGCACCATGTAGCTAGTTTTCCAACCAATCTTTTTAGTACCCTTTCTCTACCACGGCTGGAACAAGTAGGCTGGCGAATTGGAACGGGTGAAAGATTTGTCCTGGCAGATCTGCGCGACTGATCCCCATTCTTGGCGGTTGGGTTGACAGTAATTTTATAGGGTCCCTGCATCCTGATGGTTCTGCGGGACGGACTGTCTTCCGTTCACACTATAGTGGCTTGGATTGCTTGAAGCTGTTAAGTCAACATGAGTCATAGCTCGTTTGGTAAGAATAACTTTAGATGTTGATTCCTACCATCGGTGTCAAATGTTTATACAATAATTTGGGTCATGGTCAGAACTAGTCAAAGGCATGACTTGGAACGAACTTAAGTGTCACTCGGCTAGGGAAGACCTGCACAAGAGATGCAAACACTTTGACGCTCAAGTTAGTTTAGTTCAACCTTAGCAAAGAGACCGAGCTAGAATGCCATACCCGATACTAGAGTGAAGTACTCTATTTATAGGAGGTTCATCCGAGAAGTATCCAACCGACGGTTTCTCCTATTGTGCCAAAAGTTGGCTTGTCGGGTGTGTAAGTTTGGAGATGAATGAGACCTTCAGACATATAGGATTCTTTCAACGTGGTTCTATGGCTAAGTATGAAGGGTCTGTCATCTTTGCTAGTCCTTTGGGGAGACCTGGTTTTCTAACCTTCCTTTGTTCTCCATGTGGCAAAGCTATTTTACTTTTCCATTCTTGAGTCTTGTATATAAAAACCTAACAAATTTTCTTTTGGATCTCAATATTACTCTTTCTAATTCTTAGTATTCTACTGACCACATTACCTCCACTTCTTCATGCCTAGTATTCCACCCACTATTTTTGCCTTCTGTTACGAGTATTTTACCTTACTATACTTTGCTTCTTTTCTATTACCAAAGGAATAATGTCCTCTCTAGTTTTGACTCCAAAGCATGCTTAGTTTCAGTTTAAATCTTTGTTTTCATAGTGAAAGTTTGATTGCTTGAGCTTCCTTGGGTCCACACATATAAACTACTACAATAGAGATGTAACTTCAAAATATGTATTTAAAATAAAACTTCTATGTGATAATTGTTAGTAATATTATTCTATGCTTTTTTTCTACAAATGCCAACAATAATATTAGTTAAAACAATAATATTAGTTAAAACAGAGAAGATAATCGATCATGCATCTAGAAAATATAGGGTTGCTTACAAAAATGAACTTATTAAGACCTAAATTTTTTTTTATAACAATTAAGACCTAAGATTAAGAAATGGTAAAACTGATCGATTATAAATTGCAAAAATGGGTCCAATTATATTTGTGAAAATAGAAAAATATACTTGTCAACTCAATCAATCAATAGTTAACAATTGTCAACGTTCAATATACTTAGGTGGTGTTTGGGGCAAAGAGTTATTAATTCTGGAGTTCTTTAATCTAGGGAGTAAATTTGACAAGTTAATTAGTCTGGAATTGTTTAGTCTGCGTTTGGGGTGCAGAGTTGTTAAACCTGAAGTTCTGAAATCTGTCTTTGGGATGAGGAGTTATTAAGTCCAAACTTGTATAAGCTTAGTGATTTTTTTCACTAGAATTTTATTGTAATTACAACTAGATTTTGAAAATTTGTTCAAAGTTTAATTAATAAGAACTTGTTCCCGTCAATGATAAAATTAGTTTTTTTACAAGATAATTTGTTAGTTTCTTCTATAAATATTTCAAAATAAAATACCACCCTTTTATTTATTATTTTGAAAGGAAAAAACATAAACAAATCAAACACTTTTTTTTGTTACATTTGAAAAGTAATCACTTAGAATTTTATATGTAAGTAAAGTTTTTTTTATATATATGTTGATGCGTGGATGATGCTTTCTCGGTTCCTCCCGAGATTCGTACCAAGCTTGATTATCAGGGACTCGAACAAGACTAGACCGGTGTGACAGTTGTCACACGGGCTTCGATGCCTAAGTTAGCAAGGGGGAGCAATAGAGTCATAAAATTCAAGGGTCGAATTCAGCTTACCTTAGGGTTAGGTTTCATAGCCTATTTATAGTCGTTTGGAGAGTTCTAGAGCCTTCTAGGTGAGCCCCAGATAACAGTCATAAGGCCCACAGCATCRTGGGCAATAGAAGAGGGAGGATGCCGACTCGACAATGGGCCGAGCTCGGCTCGGCTCGACTCGGCTTGGTTTGGCCGGTCACCTCGTCGATTCTCTTATGTTCCCTTGGTTTGTTTATGGTTTTCCTTTGTATAACAATATCTCTCACTCTCAAAGTAGAAGGCATAAAGTATGTCAGGGCTTCTATATTGTGAGTATTTGTTGCTCAGTCATTCCATGAGTGACTGTTTTTGTGGAACAACCCCTGTACCATCTTGTCTGGGTCAATTGTCGTTTCACGGGTTGGCCTTTTTAGCCTCATACCCTTTTTGCCATAGTCGGTCGTGGTCAAGCCTCTTGGGCTTTGCCATACAGTTAATTTTAACTGTTTAAGCCCTTTGGGATACAACTTGCTAGGATTTTGGCCTTGCGATTTAACGTTTAGTTGGACCAGCGGTACCACCCTTGGGTTTTTAACGTATTTGGCTTTTGCCCATGACTTTATACCTTAGGGTTTACTCTTAGGTTTCTAACCTATTTGGCTTTCGCCAAGGGTTTTATACCTTGAGATTAGTCGGAACCCTTGGGTTTCTAACCTATTCGACTTCTGCCCGTTTTTACCCTGGGTTTAATCTACCCTTGGGTTTCTAACCTATTTTGGCTTGTGCCAAATGTTTTATACCCTAGGTTCCCTCGATTGGTTTAGCTTGCCTACTTTTTGTTTCAATCTTGCTGGGCCTGTACGCATACATTTTTCAGCACCTTTGGGATTCTCTTCCCTGGTTTCACTGACTGGTTTCTAGCTTATCGACCTGCTTCTAAGTATGTCTCAGTTTGAGTTCCTTGACCAGCTATTCATTAATCTACCCATGCCCCCACTTGAGGAGTTTTCATGTAGAATAAAAATAAATGCTCAAGTAGTAAAGAATTAATTAAATATCACATGCTAGAACCAAAAACAAGTAAATATGTTCTGAAATGTAGGGCCAAACATAATTTAAAACAAAGTAAACGATAATCTATATAAGCAATTGTCAAAAATTTAAGCCTAAACTATTAACTAGGCAAAAAAGAAAGAAATATTGTCCTATGTGATCAGGCCGTCACGCGTCATCTTGAGATAGCGTAATAGCATCCGTGCAAGACTCACTGCTCTCTCGATTCTTGCTCGGATGAGTTTGTCGTTGGAGTAAATTTCTCCAAAGGGTCTCGTTGATACAACTGGTCTTTAGTTTTGTCAAGACCCAGTTTTGAATGGAGTAATTCTTCTGTGCTCATATATTTCTGAGCTCGAGTCAATGCTTTTGAGAAGGTTGTTGGAGGTCTTTTTCTAAAAGAGAATGACGACTCTTTATCTCTTATGCCAGATAGGAAAGCGAGTAGTGATATTTCGTCGGTAAGATCTTTAACTAGTAGTCTTTCCTCGTTGATTCTTGATTTATGGTAAGGAGGTAAGTCACAAGTTGGCTCCTATTCTGCCATCCAACGAATTGCGTGACAAATGTTTCGGCCAGTTTTTTGAATGAGAAGATTAATTTTCTTCTTAATTGTCGAAACCAGACACAAGCAATGCTCGTTAACGTAAAAGAGAACACTCTACACTTGATTGCTTTTGTCATCCCATAGAGATCCATCCATTCTCTATACACGTCCAAATGGTCAAAGGATCTGTTGAGCGTATTGCTTTATAGTAGGGAATTTGAACTTTGGAGGGATCTTTTCTCTCATTATTTCTTCCACGAATGGGGAATCTGTTTGCTCTATAATCTCCTCAAGATCGTATCTTCTGTCTTTTCGTTTTTTACTGCCGTTTTGTGATCTTTTTGTATGCTCATGTCGGCTAAGCAATTTTTCTTTGTGGAGCGTGGTGTTCTTGAGGCTTGGTCGGGTTTTCCGTTGACGGTAAGTATCATTTCGTGGTTTGTCGTTCCCTCCCATTACTAGTTTACTCTGTGCCAATGGGTTGTTCGTCGACTCCTTCGCGTCTCCACTCGTGGAAGCTTTGCCCTTTCGTGGATCTCGTACAAGTGCTGGTGGGCTCTGCTCAAGTCTCTCAAGAATGAGAGACATGTTTCGATTTACTCATGCAATCTTCTTTTCTAAAGTAGCCAATTTGTTCTATTACCATTCAAAAATTTCTATCTGGTGCTCTTTCTACCTGGAATCCGTCGCCTTGTATCACCCAGTGCCTGCTCGGGAAATTATCGACCTATTTGACCCTCTGTTGTCTCGGGTAAAGGCAACCTCCTAATCGTATGACGTTCGTTGCCAACATGTTGTGGTCTATTTCCAGAATTCATGTCGATTTGTTTCTCTCAGGATCTGTCCTGGATTTTGTCGATTTGTTTCTCTCAGGATCTATCCTGGATTTTGTCGATTCCCTCCATCCTAGGCCTTCTCAGATCCTGAGCAGTTCTTAGTCGACTTGTTGATCGTCTAGCCTTCTAGATCTAAATTGTCCCTTCTCGGATCTGAGCAGTCCTCCGTATTCGAGCAGTTCTTGGTCGACTGGTTGATCATCTCGACTTTTGGATCTGAATCGTCCCTTCTCAGGTCCGAGCAGTTCTCGGTCGACTTGTTGATCATCTCAATTTTTGGATCTGAATCATCCCTTCTCAAATCCGAGCAGTTCTCGATCAACTTGTGGATCATCTTGACTTTTGGATCTTGTTGATCGTCTCGACTTTTGGATCTAAATCGTCCCCATAGACGGCGCCAATTGTTGATGCGTGGATTATGCTTTCTCAGTTCCTCCCGAGGTTCGCACCAAGCTTGATTATCAGGGATTCGAAGAACTGCAAAACCGAACAAGACTAGACTGGTGTGACACTTGTCACACGGGCTCCGATGCCTAAGTTAGCAAGGGGGAGCAGTAGAGTCATAGAATTCAAAGGTCAAATTCGGCTTACCTCAGAGTTAGGTTTCATAGTCTATTTATAGTCGTTTGGAGAGTTCTAGAGACTTCTAGGTGAACCCCAGATAACAATCGTAAGGCCCAAGGCATCGTGGGCAACAGAAGAGAGAGGATGCCGACTCGACAATGGGCCGAGCTAGACTCGAATCGGGTCGGGTCGGCGGCTCAGGTCGACTTAGTTTGACCGGTCACCTCGTCGATTCTCTTTTGTTCCCTTGGTTGGTTTGTGGTTTTCCTTTGTATAACAAAATATATATATATATATATTTATTTATTTATTTATTTATTTATTTATATTATTATTTGACTGTGGCTAGTTTAAAAATTAAATATTTTATTAATATAGTGAATTTAAATTAAATATTAACTATTTTACTAATTTTATTTTAGTAAGTTGGAATTAAAATACAGTTCATAATTTTGTTATCTTTTTTTAGATAAATAATTTTGTTACTTTTGAATATGATTCATTGTAAAATTAAATATATTCTTCTATTTTAATATTTGTTAGCTATATATATATATAATTATTATTATTTAAATATGAATAAAATAAAACAATAATTTAATAATAAAATAACTTTTAGGAAAATTAAATTAAGATTAAATTTTTTGGATTGAATCAAAAGATGAAATTTAATTATTTAAGTTTAACATTCTTAAATTAGGTACATAACATTGAATTATAATTTATATAAATATATATTTTTCAATAAAAGAAAATTATAAATATTCATAATTATAATTGAAAACAATTGTATATATGTGCAACTAAAAAATCATCATAATTTAGAAAAAGAGATAAATCAAAACAGTTAATTGGTAAAAAAGAAAGCAATTAAATGAAAAGAAGTTAAAATAACCAAAAATGAGAAGAAGAGAAAATATCGTCGAGATGTCCCGAAAATATCGACGTCTCGACGATATTTACAAATATCGTTAAAAAAAAAAGGGTAACAACACATATGACCATTTTAAATACGCAATTTCAAAAAATGGTCAAACAACTTTCAATTTTGAAGAAGGGTTAGGAAGATCCTTACTACGAAATTATCCCTCATGATTTTAAAATAAATATATTACTTTCCCTAGGAGAATCATACCTATATTTTTTCCTACCATTTTTCATTGAATAATTCAAATTGAGAATCTTACCTATATTTTTTAAATTCAAATATGGTTCAACCGTAGAGTTATACTAACACATCTAAGGAATAAGTATTAACTAAACTAAAATCTAACAAAAATATAAGAAAATCATAACTGAAAATTATACTAAAAATGTAAAATTTTAACGATAAAATCATTATTGAAAATGATAAGGTATGTTTTTAATACACTTTACCTCAGCATATACGTCTCTCTCTACCCTTTGCCACTGCATCGCCCGCCCCACTGTTGTTCCTCACTTGATTTCGTCAATTTGTGCATCGTCTAACAAGATCTATTTTCCTAGATTGATTTTCTCTTCCCCTCGTCAGCTAGGTTCTCATTGTTTCCCTCTCTGATCAGGCATGTTGTCTCCTTATTTTTTTTGTAAATTCTTTATCTATATAAGTAATTGTATAGCAATAGTGATTGAGAAAAAAGAAAACTAGAATCCAGGAGAGATGGAGAGCTCTAAGTTGAGATTTTTTTGCTTTTAAAAATAATAACTAAATAAGAAGGGTGAAAAGGTAAAAAACAAATATGCAAAACAGTTAGAAAATTAGAAATGAACATTTTTCCATTATCAAAATCATTTGACCATTTTTTAAAATTAGGTGACAAGTATACATACCTACAATAAATTCAAAAAAAAAAAAAAAAAAACTTAAACTTAATGCCACCCAGCCCAATAGGCCCAATACCCAATGGAGGGGATTTGCCTTTTTCCCTCTCTTTCTCTTCTTCCTCGTTTCCTTTCCTTTCCTTTTCTAAATTGTGTATATATATCAGTGTTTCATATCTTGTTCAGTTATATAATAAAACATTATATTTGGTTATAGATCACACAATTAAGTAACATTGAACTTCAATTTACTAATTCAAATTATTTCCATCAATCTCCATTATCTTATTCCGACATTTCTATCGACATCGACAATTTTATAAGTTACTCATATTTTTACATGCGATGGTTAGAAGTGATCAATTGTAGCGTAATTAAGCTACAATTAAAGTATTATTTACTAATTAAAAATATTTTTTATTATTTTTCACAATTTCTGTGATTTTTCTCCAAATATTCGTCGACATCGACATGTCCGTAAAATCGGGACCTCGACATTTCTATTGACATCGACATTTTGAACCTTGGTTGTTAATCCCTCGATACCAAATCGAAGTGACAATAAGTACCGTGAAGAAGTGGAACACCAATAAGAGCATTATGTAGGGAAGCACAAAATTTTCTGTTTGTAAATGCAAACTTTGTGACTAAACAAACTCTCTCCCCAACGTCCTCTTTTTCACAAAAAGAAATACATTTATCAAACCAATTATATATCATTGCTCTTCATAGGATTCATGTGATCCAAATACATTATGCTCATTAAATTCTTGACTCAAAATTTGAGATATGTAAATAATTTATACTTCTTTTCTTGGCAATCTCTCTCCCTCTCATATCTGATTATATAGATAGGAGAGAGAGATCAAACTGAACTCTAGCATGTGGCCATGGACAGATTTACAAAGCTAATCTTCAGTCCAGAAGCAGTAAAGTTTATCTCCCTCACCAATTTCCTGGTAGCTGCAACTGTTTTCACTATTGTATTTAGCTTACTCTATTTCAGATCCACTTATGTTTACCTTATCGATTTCAACTGCTATTTGCCACCGGATAACTTGCGAACATCAGCTGCCAAGTTCCTTGAACACGTGAAGCTGAGCAACTTGTTCGATAGAGAGAGCATGGATTTCCAAGAGAGAGTATTTGAGAGATCCGGAGTCGGACCTGAGGCTTGTATGCCGCTTCCTATGCACGAAATCCCGCCGAATACTTCCTACGATAGTGCAAGAGACGAGATCGAAACAGTTCTTTTTGCGGCCGTCGATGAACTACTTTCGAAGCACAAAGTTGATGCAAACAGCATAGACTTTCTGGTGTCTAATTGCAGCCTGTTTTGCCCCACCCCCTCCATTACTTCTATGATAATAAACAGATTTGGATTCAGAAGCAATATAAAGAGCTTTAACTTGAGTGGAATGGGGTGTAGCGCTGGAATGGTGTCCATGAGCTTGGCCAGAGATCTCCTGATAGTTCACAAAAACTCAACGGCTTTAGTTCTCAGCATGGAAGCTGTAACACCAAATGGATATAGAGGAAAAACAAAGTCAATGCTTATACCTAACATTCTCTTTCGAATGGGTGGAGCAGCTATATTGTTGTCCAACATGAAGAAAGACAAGCACATAGCAAAATACAAGCTTCAGCACATTGTTCGAACCCATATGGGATCCGATAATCAGGCTTACCAATCGGTTTTTCAGAAACCAGATGAAGACGGGATTGTCGGGGTTTCACTGTCAAGAGATCTTCTTCAGGTAGCAGCAAAGGCTCTTACAACAAACATATCAACTTTAGGCCCGCTTGTACTGCCCTACTCAGAGCAGCTTCGATATGGATGGTCTTGGATCACCAGGAAATTTTGGCCACCTGCGAATGGGAAAGAATTGTATGTGCCAAATTTCAAGAAGGCTTTTGAGCATTTCTGCATACACGCTGGCGGAAAAGCAGTTATCGATGCGGTAGAGAAGAGTCTCAAGCTGCAAAAGGAGGATGGAGAAGCTTCACGAATGACCTTATATAGATTTGGCAATACTTCATCTTCTTCTCTGTGGTATGAACTCAACTATCTTGAGGCAAAGGGAAGGGTGAAAAGGGGAGATAGGGTTTGGCAACTTGCATTTGGAAGTGGGTTCAAGTGTAACAGTGCAGTCTGGAAATGCATTTCAGAGATTGATCCAAAAGCAAGAAGTGCATGGTCAGATAGAATCCATCTATATCCCATTGACATTGCCATCCCCTAAAGTTTCTTCTTGACATATTCTCCTAAAGGAAACCCCAACTACAGGACTTTTCTACACAAGCATGGTCAATACTTCAATGGCAGATAATTACCTTCTTAATTACTTCTGGTCTAAAAGGGGCACATACCATTGTGTGACTAAACTAGTACTAAATAGTATTTGTCTACAAAATCGTAGTCGTAACAAGTCCAAGAAAACAGTGATCTTGTTCGAGTCAGATTGACATCTTTTTTCTATGTAAACACATACTCCGTACTGTTTCTACATACTGTTTTGCTGCAGGCCTGCAGTAACCTTCTCCAGGCATTCAAAAGTTCCCATTGGCTTCAATATTTGGAGTGTTTGCTGGGTGCAAGTAAGATCCTTACCTTTCTCTGCCTTTGACAAACAAATCCATTTCTATCATAGTTAGTCTCAACAAATATATACATATATTTTGAATCAATGTTAAGGGTTGATCAGTCATACTAACAAATAACGGTATCTTTAATCAGACATCACCCAACCCAAAAATCTTACGTCTTGGAGAATATTTTATAATCTCCTTGGCCTAAAATTTCTTTGAGACCCCTATTCTACCCTCTCCTTTTGTTATATTTACTTATCAATACAATCGTTCCTTATTATTTTAAAAGAACGAGTTCGCATGAGATCTTGTAGCTTTTGACACTAGATGCTGCTTTGAGAGAATCTCTGCAATAAGCTGGCGACCAAATAAATGTGAGTTCTTTAAGATAAGGTTTCTTGTTGATGAATCAACAACATAGCCCTGACCAGGCATCCATTGTAGTAATTGAAGAAACAAATCCTTCTTTTCAGGTAGCTCGATGTAGCGTGATGTAGCCATCATAAATAGATCCTAAAACAAAAATCAGTAAATTAGTTACCTCATAATATTTAATATTAACATATTCTATATAATGATGTGAAGCTACAAGACAGATGCTAAAACTACAATCAGTTGAACTCGAGCATTTTATTTATGTCTATCTTTACCTGATCAATCTTATATCCAGAACCATGGATTGCCTTCATTACGTCATTTATCAAGTTCACATTGCCCGACTTCATAAATTCAAAAGCGAACTTCCTTATGGCAGGTCGAGAAATTAATTCCGCATTGTCCTGCAAGGAAACAACCTTTTCAGCGTATGAAAATAGATGGTACACAAAGCAGAAATTTAAAATTTTAATATAGATAAATAAATAATTATTAAATACCTTGACAACAACATATGCATCTTTGAGAAGTCGACCTGCAATCAGAATGTGCAAGATCTTCTCATGCAGTGCCTTGCACATAGTTCTTTTACTATATTTCAACATATTGTAAACTGAAAATGCTTCTGAATAAGCCCTTATCTTCCCAAGAGATGATATTAAAGATGAACAGAGTTCCTGCGTAACGAAAATATTCAGAGTGGATTAATCAATTCTGACCAGGAGCTAACATTTTCCAGACACAAAAACTAATGTGTTATTTTTCAATTTGAAGATGAAATATAGAAACCAGATATGCAATCACACAAACTTATTAAAAAAAAAAACAAGGCCGCTGCTCCAACTTTATATTGGAAACTCCTAATTTTTGTAAAGAAAAAGTCTTGTTGTGGGAAGATACAACACAACCTGTTTCTTCAGGGGGTCAAAACATTTATAAACGGAGGTATATTAATTGCTTTAGGGTAGAATGAACCAAAGAACATAGAGTAAAATTTTTCCAATCTAAATCCTTTGGGTTAAAATGTGCTTGTGAAGTGCTAGGTAATTCTACTGGTCAACATGCATCAGATTAAATTATCAAACCAAGAAAAGGTAATGATAACCGAAATACTCAGCCTGCAGTTACAGATCCAAGTGAAATAAAAGAACGGTCAATAGTTGTACTGTTATGATTATATTATTATAAAGCTGTTTAAAATATCACATTAACCTCAACTTTTAACAAAGAGTAGTTCAGACAATGTGCCAGTTCCCCAAAAAAAAAAAAAAAAAACAGAGGGGCAAACTGAATATAGTAATTAATGGCGGTAAATCCCTTCAGAAAAATTAATGGATAATATAACAAAACTTTACCTCTTCTGGTTGGTGGCCTTTACGATGCATGTCCTCCAAGGTCCTATGACCAAGTAGATACAGTTTCTCCTTACAGAAATATTTGATTAAGATATGAAAGGTGTTATAATCTGGACTGATTGCTAAGTCATCCATTTTCCTAAGCATTTGCATGACACTCTCCATTTCGCCGGCTCTGCAGTAGGCACAGAGCATTGTATTCAATATCACAATGTCATATCTGTCATATGTGGCTTCAAAATCTTTAGCCAACTTTTTTGCCTCTTCTAGAAGCCCACTTCGGCAAAAACCTGATATCATGATGCTGTGTGCATAACCATCTGTGAGAAGAAAAGAGATTATTGCCCTTGTGGTTCTCATAAGAGAAAAATAGGTAAACAAATTTTTAGGTGGGCTTGACTTCTATAAAAAGCAATTTTGTCAAGAATCAGCCAGAAATGAAGTTTGACCACTTCAGATGGTGTTAAAAAAGACTCAAAGCAATGGTTATGACAATATGAACTGTAACATCCAAAACCAGCCTTAAACTTAATTGATGTAATGTAGGACATAGCTACCGAAGTTTGTGCGACTGAGGTTGGGCTTACTGGCTAATAATTTTTATTTACAGTTTATAGTTACTGAAGTTTGTGTTACTGAGCTAGGTAATCCTCGAGTATAATAGAAATGGATGCTAGAGTGACATTAGCAAGGAATGTAGATAATGCATTCATGGCCTTATTCTCAAATCTTAATCAACAATGTATACATATACTTTTTAACGAAACAAGCCTATATCATTAACCACCTTAACCACCTGTAATGCTCAACACTCACCAACTGCACTTCTTTTATAAGAAACCAAGCTTTCACTGAGAAACATGTAAGAATATACACTCACCAACTGCTATGATCCTAAGAATTAAGAACTTGCTCCCCAAAAGCATAGCCTATGGTTTTTCATAGATAAGAGAATTGCCACAAACTCTCACGTAAACAAACTTCTGCCTGACTTGCTTGGGAAGGACTTGGTTAAACTATGCAAGCAGGCCTCCTCCGAACCATGTCTTGATATGGAAGGGTGGATCATCGTTGTTTTTAGTTGATTGGAAGCTTCCTCCACCTCTTGACTCCAAGAAACCGTAGTCCTTTCATTGGATTGGTTAGAGGCAAAGCAATACTACTGTAACCTTTCACAAATGTCCAAAAATACCCAACACAATTGCCTCAACCTCAAGGTAGTTAGTATGGATTGAGTAATCACTAGGGATGGCAATAGGGCAGGGGGAGACCATCTTCCTGTGCCTCCTCATGCAATGGAGAAGCATGTCTTTTCCTCATATAGTCTGTTAACTCCAGCCTGCCGCAGTGCCGCTACACACACACCAGCAGAAGGAAAGAGCGGCAGGCTATAGTCAGCAGCAAGGAAGGACTAGGGTGAGAGAGTGAATAAACACGTTTAAAAGTAGTCGTGCAATATAATTTAGTTGTTAGCTAAAAAAATGTTCAAGGGTGTCAGTGAGCCACTAATTACTCCCTTTAAAATTTTCAACTAGCCCAATGATGAAGATCATATCTGTATCAAGAAATCTAGTTTGACAATACAGCAATAACATATTTTTCTATTATTCAACTTAAGACATTTTTTCTTGACTTATCTGTATCAACTAAACAGGGTGATCCATTTTGGCCTAAAATCTGCTCCAGACTATTGTTGTCTTGTCAATAACTGCACTATTGACAACCCTTAAATCAAGACCTAACTCTACCACTGTATTCACCAGGGTATCCAAACATGCAATCATAGTTTTCTCTCTCTCTCTCTCTATCTCACTCTAATGTTTGCACATGGTGTGTGTTAACGCTGAAGATATTTACATTCCACTTTAAACGATTGCGTCAGTTGGATAAAAGAGAACTAGTATAAGAAAAAGGGGATTATCCATCATAACATTTCATGTTCAACAAGCCTTTCTTAGTTTTAAAACGAACTATCACTATGAAAATAAGTATTAATTGCAAGTTCAGTGCTCCAAGAAAAAGTTTTTGAAAAGCAAAAGAACCAGAAATCATATATTCAAGTTGTAAATAAAGTATTTAATTTTTTATAATTTATCAGCTAAAAATATCTCAGCTCGGACATGTGCATGTATTTCTATGCCTAGACAATACTAT
>NW_019104680.1:41003-53496 GCF_001995035.1 Momordica charantia
TCGGGCCCTGGGGCCTTATTCTTGCCAAGGCCTTTTAAAGCATCCCAAATTTCTCCTTCCTCGAAGTGTCTTTCTAACCAGACACTATTCTGAGCGGAAATAGGTCTCCAATTGAAACCAATTGGTAAAAATCGCTGCTGTCCGTCCTCTCTGCAAAGTACTGCACAATTTCCATCTCAATATCCCTCAAATTCACAAGAGAATTCCCTGCAGAATCTTGCATCTTAGAAATTAGAGCTTTTCTCCTTTTTGCTGCCAAGAATCTATGAAAGAATTTGCTATTTTCATCTCCTTCAGCCAACCACCTGATTTTACTTTTTTGCAAAAGATATTGTTCCTCTCGAATATAAAGATCAAGCAGATTCTGTTTTAAGGAACATCTCTTCCCCACTTCCTCAATTTCTAATCCCGACTCCTCTTTCTCATCAAGCAAAGAAATTTCTTCAATAATTTTTGCTTCTGCAACCTTATCCTTCCTTTATTTCTGTTTGTGCCATTGCTTCAGAGCGATCTTCAGATTTCTAAGCTTAGCAGAAATAAGATAACCTGCCCACCCATAGGATCTATCCTCCGAAAGCTTGGATTCAATTAAATTGATACAGTCCTTATCTTTCAACCAGGAGTTAAAAATCTGAAAGGGCAAGGCCCCCAAACAAATTCTCCTGAATCTAGAAAAATAGGGTAGTGATCCGATGTAATACATTCACCTCTATATACACGAGAGTTATGAAAGAGGGAGTCCCAATCTGAAGAAACAAAAAATCTGTCCAGCAATGAATGCGTATTGTTATTTCCCATCTTTGACCATGTATACCGGCCATTGGATAAGGGAATTTCCTGGATTTCAAGCTCTTCAATGATTTTATTAAAATTCCTCATTGCCTTAGACTGCCTTCCTCCCGAAGACCGATCAGAAGCCCATCTCGTGACATTAAAATCCCCTCCCATACACCAAAGTTTGATAGAGAATCCAGCAATATTACAAATTTCAGACCACAAATTCTTCCTTTCTTTGTAATTCGTTGGGCCATAAATGTTGGTGATACATATATTCTGTAGATTAGAAAAAGAGCACATTATGGTTAATGAAAAAACTCCTTCAAGGACTTCCTGAACAACTACTTTGCTTTCGTCCCATAATGTAATGAGGCCTCCTGATTTTCCCGCCGATACATCTGAGCCCAGCCAATATCTTGAGAACTCCACAGTGACTTGATCACCATGATATCAATCTGTTGTAGCTTGGATTCTTGAATGAGTACTATGTCCGAACAATGCTTCAAGATAAGTTTCTTGATTTTTAGCCGTTTCTTATAACAACATAGGCCACGGACATTCCATGACATAATCTTCATTGAGAATTCTGAATTGGGACCACCTCTATCCCCACGGATTCAAAGAATGGAGGAATAGCAGTCTTGGTAACAAACTTTTCTTCCACTCTTTGGGCTGACTGTGCAAGGTTGGAGTTAGAGAGATCCTTGTCTAAATCAAAGAGATTAGGAAGGACTTCATCAGAAAGAAATTCGGATGAATTATCAAAGTCGGAAATAAAATTCATTCGATCAGGGGAAGGATCAGGGCTACTAAGACTCACATTAAGATCTTCTTCATCTTCATCTTCGGAAAGTGCAAAAACACTTGGACTTTTGTTGAAAGTGTCTTTGGTGGAAAACACAAGACCAGGGAACAAAGTTTGCTGAAGGGCAACCGGTAATTCTCTTTGCCCAAGGACTTTTCGATCTTCTCCCTCCTCCATTAATGTTTCCTTAATAATTGGGATTTCTAATTGCTGCAAATTAGATTCGTCATTTAGCTTTGGTTTGAATTTCTTCCGCGAATACGAGAAAGGTAATGGGGGAATAAACTTTCTTGACTTATTTTTCAATGGCGTAGATTTTGGAGAATCATCTGGAATAGCAACAACCTTTGGGGTTACAGAAATTAGGGTTTCATTTATTACGGAGAACATTCTCTCCTCCCCCAAATCTTTCCCCAGTAAATCTCTTTCCATATTTCCTTTCGAATTTAATTTGTTTGCAAATTCTCTTTCTTCATTAATAGCAATTCTGCCTCTTTCTTCRCAAAGATCCTCTGCCTTTTCTGATTCCATGTGTGAAATCTCTACAGAATTGTTAACTTCCCTCCGATTTCCAAGAGAATTTAAGTTAGCCTCAATCGGAACATCTGACGTCATCTCTCCTTCCTTTAATCTCTCTTCATTATTAATGGTAACCCTAAAAGCCGGAAGAATATCTTCCTCTCCCTCCTTATTTTGAATACCAAACGACATTTGCTTCATAGACTCTTCATTTTCTATAAATGGCGCTGTCATTCCGCCTGCCATATAAGTTGTAGTGATCCTTTTGAAAATGGCAAGTCGCCAAGTAAATGGTATAACACATTTTCATCTCTATTTGTTTTATCAATGCTTCTTGGGCCCTAGCAATCACTTGACACTACGGAGATAACAAACTAGAAATCAATCAATTTTGAGAAGTACAAACATGAAAATCAACCATAGACCATCATCCTACCAGAGAGAGAATCATAGAAACAAATACCAATTAGAAAACATTAGCTTCAAACGTACACAAATATAATATCACCAACACATCATTGGCACAGACCTCATTTTCACCATAGCCAAGGGCTTCCAATTTTGATAATAATTTCTTTGATTTTTCAAACAAACCTCCCCTGACATAAACCTTCAGCAATGTTGTTAAAACCACCTGCAAGTACATACAAAACTTGAATACCAACAAAATATTATTTTTTAGATATAGAATGAATATATATATATACATATTTCTGCAATAGACCAGAGAAATTACATACATTCTAACCACATTTTTCATAACTTTCGTCGCCGTACTTTTCAAGCCTGAACCATCAGAAGTGGAAGTTAATTGGACAACTTATAGAAAACCGTCCTTGGTAAAATGGGTTATTATTAGAGTTAACAACGAACTGTGAGAGTCCTAATAGAGATAGTTTGGAAATAGTATTAGTATTGTATTTGGGGACGTTATGATAATTAGCTAGGGATAAGTTTGTTATAAATAGTATTAGGGAGAGAGGGAAGGCATCTTTGGAGATATTCTCGGTAAAGTAACTAGGCATAGTTCTTTGGGAGAGAGATAGTCCCCTCGAAAGCTCTTGATATTGTAACGTCATTTAATATTGCAATATAGTTATCTTGTTCCATTTAGTGTATTTGAGATCCTAACACGAACCCAAAAGCTTAAACTACTTGGTTACAATAAGTTTAGTATTTTATTCATACTTAAACAATCTCCTCAATTTTCTCAAGATCTCAATGTCCTTTTTCCAGAAGTCAAAGACGTGTTGATTAAGTTGCTAGCGAGCCCGAAGTTAAAGATTTTTAAAGTTCTCTTATTGTGTCCTTGCAACTTGATCAATTGTTTTGCTAATAGTTAGCATGGTCTTTTTGGCTTTTATTGTCTCTTCATTATCTGTATTTCTCCTAGTTGGGCCTCTTTTTATTTTCTCTTTTTCTCTCTCCTTCGGGAGTTTGTATACTTGAACTTTTTCTCCTTTTCATATATCAATGAAAAGTTGTTTATTGTTAGAAAGAAATAATAAATAAAAACAATCTCCTCACTTGTGAGCCTGAAATAAACACAAGGTCCAACAAGAAATTATCAATATTAATTGGTAGGAAATTACATTATAGAAGTTAAAATACAAGACTTCCTACCTTGATACCATGTTAAACAATTACTAAACCAACAAACTGTAAATTTAATCTTTCATTCATACGTTAGGAAGCTAAAAGTACAGATGTTAAAAAAAAATACCTAAAACAAAGCTTGCCAATCCAAAATGACTATCTACTGAAGAAAACTGACAGTTGAGGAAGATACCAAAACAACCCTAAACACAAACTGACCGCCAGAATGAAGAAGAACTAAATCTGAAACCTCCCTTCACCAAGAAAAGACAAGAAAACTAAAAGATCTCAACCTTCAAAACTACCGCAATGCAAAACCAACCAAAAATTGTTGTACTTAATTAAAGTCTACCTATTCAGTGGTTGGAACTAGGGTAATGCCAACATCTTCAAAATTTTTTAAAAAATCTTTGATATCAGCGCAAGAAGCTGAGTCCTCATTTGCACATTAGAAAGGAGTTCATTCAAGGATATAGAGGCTGGTTAACCATTCAAGACTTACCACTGTACTATTGGACTCGTTCGACATTCGAAGCCATTGGAAGACAATGTGGTGGATTATTGGAAGTTTCTACCAGGACTCTTAATTTATTAGATGCCTCTGAAGCCTTCATTAAAGTTAAACGTAAATCTTGCGGCTTACTTCCGGCTTCCATGATTATCAAAGATGAGAAATATATGGATCATTCAAAATCAGGGTTGTCGCTTGTCGTCCTCTAACTCCAGCTGGTTTAGTTGGTTTAAGCATTGATGCCAAAACAAATGTCAAATCCCTTAGACATTGAACGTTTGAGAATGATTTTGGTTGACGAACAGTCAGATTCATTTGAGATAGGCAAGGAAGTTAATGGGCCGCAGGAGGATGAAGTAAATTCAAAAAAGGAATCTAAAGCGGAATTCGAGGAGCCTGATCATACGCTTGAATAGTTAGCTGGTGTTTCACTCAGTGAAGGTGAAAAGACGGCGGAAATTAAGGAAGATGATGAATATATCAAGGAGACGCCGATTGGTGATTGATTTTCTAAATAAGGAGAGAGAGAATTCCTTATCTCACGCAGAAAATCGCTTCAATTTCTCTAAGGAGGGCGATATCTGTGGAGAGAGAACAGAGCACGATGAGGTGGCAAATGAAGCTTCGATTGAGGCAACTTTAAATTCTCTCGGGTCCCCAAATCACAATGAAACGCCTGCTGGGTCCCCAAATCATTTGGAAAGCTTTTCATCTCTACTCTTAACTCTTAAGAAGTTATTCCAATGGACGAGCGGTCCCACTCCCCTTTTATTATTTCAGGAATAAGGCAAAGCATTCAGCAATTAATGAAATGGAAAAGATGGATGTCGTTAATAATGTTTCGACAAACCTGTTGGAAGAATTTAATGAGAAAGAGAAATTCCCTCCCAAAGCAACATTCCAGCTACTCCTCTGTTTTCGAAAAATTGCTTTCCGCCCTCTCTTTCTCATGGGATTGTCAACTCCACCAAGATTCCAGTCCTATGGCCCCCTCTCCTCGAGATCCATTGGCCGAGGATATCGAATCAGAGATAAACGTTAGTAGTCCTGATTCTTCTCCGATTCCTAATTCCATTGAACTGTCGGATGAAGTGACATGTGAGCATTCTTTTGAGGAAGCTATTTAGAAACTATTTGGTGAAGCAAAAGAACAAGTCCAGTCAAAGGTTGTTCCACATTTTTTCAAAAAGGTGGGCATTAATCTAGTTCAAATCTCAGGATCGCAATGAAAGTAACTTCGTGGAACGTCAGAGGATTGTGCAACGATGAGTCAAGACTGAAGATCAAGAAGTTTATTCAGAATCATAATCATCATGTAGTGTCTTCAAGAAACAAAGGTTTAGCATTTTGAGCAGCACCTGATTAAATCCCTTTGGAGAGCTAAAGACATCGGATGGACAACAATTGACTCTTATGGGAAATCTGAAGGCATCCTAATTATGTGGGATGAAGGCCGAATAAGTGTCAAGGACGTCATT
Source organism: Momordica charantia (assembly GCF_001995035.1). The sequence goes on from NW_019104680.1 coordinate 46,690, forward strand.
AGAGGGGGGTATTCCTTATCAATTCTTATTTCCTTTGCAGGTATTGATAACATATGGCTAACCGCTACTATGGTCCAACAGACTATAAGGAAAGAAGATTTTTCTTCCAAGAACTCAGGGACTTCTCATTGGGTGAAAAATGTTGGTGCATTGGCAGTGACTTCAACGTAATCATATGGCCATTGGAAAGATCATCGTGTGTTCGATCATCAAAAGCCATGAAGAAGTTTAATGATCTAATTAGCGAAATGGACATGGTATAAATTCCATTATCCAATGGCAAATTTACTTGGTCTAAGCTAGTTCTCGAGAATCTACTCACTCCTTGCTCGACAGATTCCTAGTATCAAGCGGTTGGGAGGATGTATTCTCAGACTCCAAGGTATCGCAGGGTGAAAGGACTACTTCAGATCACTTCCCGATCATTTTGGAGGCTAGGGACTTTCAGTGGGGTCCAAGTCTGTTCAGATTCTTCAATTCATGGCTCAAAAATAAGGATTGCATTAGTTTAATTGAATCCAAGCTTGCCAATGACCAATCCTACGAATGGCCTGGCTATTCCTTTAATTCAAAGCTTTGAAATCTTAAATCCCCCCTAAGAGCTTGGCACATTCAGAATGAGAAGCGCAAGAAAGAGGCTGAAGTTCAGCTACTTCAACTATCTTCTATTGATGCAAAGGAAGAAGACAGTGGGCTATTTGCGGAGGAAATCGAAACTAGATGCAATTGCCAGAAGAAGTTACTCGGTTTATATGTAGAGAATGAAAGAAACATGTTCCAAAAAAGTATGATTCATTGGCTTGAGGAAGGGGATGAAAATTCCAGCTTCTTTCACAAGTACCTAGCGGCCCGCAGAAGGAAGGCCGTGATCTTAGAATTAATCAATGAGCATGGCACTGCACTTATCAATCATAAGGACATTGAAGGAGAGATTTTAAGCTTTTTCGAAAAGCTCTACCCTGAAACTCTGGCCCTCGGTCCTCTCCAGGAGGAATTAATTGGCGCCCGATTCCTTTATCAGAAAGACAGTGGCAGGAAAGAGATTTTGAGGAAGCAGAAATTTGGACAGCATTGAATGATCTTGGTAAAAATAAGGCACAGGGCCATGATGGTTTTACCACAGAATTTATTATCCGATTTTGGCAATCTTTGAAATCTGACTTTGTTCGTTGGTTTAAGGAATTCTACAGGAACAGCCATATCAATGCATGTCTAAAGGAGAGCTTTATATGTCTTTTGCCCAAAAAGGCTGCAGCATCAAGAATACATGATTTTAGACCTATAAGCCTTTCTTCTTCAATTTACAAGGTGCTGGCCAAAGTCCTTGCAGAACGCCTCCAAAAAGTATTGCCCCTAACTATTTCAATTACTCAAAGCACCTGTATTGAAGGTAGAAACATTATGGACCCAATCTTGATTGCCAATGAAGCATTAGAAGACTACAAAGCCGGAAGGAAAAGAGGGTGGTTGCTAAAATTAGACTTCGAAAAAGCCTTCGGCAAGGTAGATTGGACTTTCCTTGAGAATGTCCTCCTTCAAAAACAATTTGGTGAAAAATGGCGTAAGTGGATTAACGATTATGTAAGAGGAACCAAGTATTCTATTTTTATAAATGGGAGGCCTAAAGGTCGAATTGTGGCTTCTATGGGATTCCACTGTCACCGTTTCTTTTCTTTCTAGTTGCGGATGTATTTAGTAGCATGTTGGAGAGCATCCATGTGGGAGGATCTTTTGACGGGTTCCTAATTGAGAGGAAGAATGTCCACGTTTCCCATCTTCAATTTGCAGACGACATTCTTATTTTCTGTAAGGATGATGCTGGTATGTTGAGAAACCTGATTGAGGCTATTAAGGCCTATGAATGGCTATCTGGATTTTCCATTAATTGGGAGAAGTTAGCAATCAATGGAGTTAACATTCTACCCTCGAAAATTCAGCAAGTCGCATCCACCATAAATTGTCAGGTAGCTTCCTTCCCAACAATGTATCTTGGTCTACCTTTGGGGGAAATCCGAGATCTTCTACTTTTTGGAGTCCAATTTTAGAGAACAATGAGAAAAAGCTAGATCGTTGGAGGCATTATAATCTCTCCAGTGGTGGTCGGTTGACTCCATGCAAATCCATTTTAACAAGTATTCCCCTCCGCTATCTTTCTTTGTTTCAAATGCCTTCAGAGGTTTGTAAACAAATTGAGAGAAAAATGAGAGCCTTTCTATGGAACGGTGGTCCTATGGGCCTCTAAATCACCTGGTACACTGGAATATATCATCTAAGATTATGGAAGATGGTGGATGGGGGTAGGTGGCCTCTCAAAGATGAACAACGCCCTATTAGCCAAGTGGGGTTGGCGTTTTGGCTGCGAGATCAATGTTCTTTGGCGTCAGATTGTGACAAGTTTGTATGGGGAAACTGAACTTGGGTGGTCCTGAGGAGAAAGGACTAACGGCTGTCTTAGGAGCCCATGGATCAATATTTCTCGACATTGGAAACAATTTTGTCAGTTTGCAATCTTTAAATTGGGCTCAGGATCTTGGATTCTGTTCCGGAATCATATTTGGGTAGAGGACAGGCCTTTCATGGTCAAATTTCCGAAAATTTATAGCTTATCTGTGTCCGTTTTAGGTTCAATTGCAAATTATTGGGATGCACAGTCACTATCTTGTTGAATTCTTTCTCATAGGGCCTTGAAAGATGACGAGATTGAGGAATATATTTCACTTCTGTCACTCCTAAATTCTTATACTCCTTTTAATGGACCAGATAGCAAAATTTGGTCTTTGGAGTCTTCAGGCTGTTTCTCTGTGGCCTCTGATCTCTTCGCAAGCCTCTTTCAGACATATCAATGCCACCGGATTTATTAAAAGCCATTTGGAAGACTAAGAGTCCAAAGAAGGTTAGTTTTTTCACTTGGATTCTTCTATATGGAAAGGTACAGCTGACGTTCTTCAAAGGAAGCTGCTCGGATATAATCTTTTGCCTTCTATCTACCCTCTATGTCAATCTAATGGAGAAAGCTTGAATCATATCTTTTTCCCATGTCGCGACAATGTTGGGAATTAACCTTCGAGGAATTTGATTTGTCTTGGGTTTTTAGCAACATAACATCAGACAACGTCCTTCAGCTTCTCCTCAGGCCAACCTTGAATTCTAAAACCAATCTTCTTTGGCTTAATGCTATAAAGGCAGTGCTCTACGAGATTTGGTTTGAAAGAAAAGAGTTTTTTAAGGAAAGAGACAATCTTCGACAGTGTGCTTCAATATAGCTAAGTTCAAGGCTTCTCAATGGTGTTCCTTATCGAAATTATTTAGGAATTACTCCCCCAGCTTGATTTGTTCTAATTGGAGAGTTTTTATTGAACTTTGTTAAGTTTTTGTTTTTTCTTATTCCTCTTCACTCTTTCGAGAGTTTGTATCGTTGGACATTATTGCTCCTTTTCATTATTTCAATGAGAAGTTCGTATCTAGTTCAAAAAAAAATAAAACATTAGCACAAGAAGCTTTTTCCACTACCAAATGTTGTTCGTGAGAAGGAGAAGGAGAAGATCGTAAAGGGACTTGATCTTCTGTAGAAAGTAAATTAAAATCAAAAGGAAAACCTCTAATAAATCTTCATTAAAACTAAGAAGCGCAGACACAGACATGCGACATGGACACGGCGACACGTCAATTTTCAAAAATGTAGGATACGACACGTTGTATATATATATATATATCAACATATTATGAATATTTAATACTTTTAAATAGATTTTTACCTTTAAACATTAACATAAATGCTATGTTAAGAAAAATTAAATACTTAATTTTTAAAACATGAAGAGACTAACAAAATTATTTAATATTTAATACAAAATAAACTTATTAAAATTTTCAATAAAAATTTACTTGAAAAATATTTGATAAAAAAAAGTACAAAGAGAATTTTTGGAAATCTTAACCGTTTGGATTAAAGAACAACTTTAAATACAAAGGGGAATAGTCGTCGGTAAGTCATAGAGAATAGTGCCAGCTTTGTTTATTGGAAGACAAAATTTCCCGTATGTCACTCATGGGAGACATATTCCATGCAGCCATTACTTCTCTTTATCTTTTCCGAGAACTCTTTTTCATCTTCTTCTTACCTACTTCATTACTTCTTTTCTGTCACTTATATTTTTCGAGAAATCATCTTTTTCCATACTTCATTTCTTCCTTTTCTGTCACTTGTTTTCTTTTTTGGAAATCTCATTTTCTGTCACTTCTTCTTCCTCTCCTTCTCATTCTAGTTCATTTTCTTCATCATCTTTCAAACTTAGAAGGCTTAAGGCATCTCTTTTTTATTCGAATTTTCTGGTGTCCATCCGTGTCCGCCCCGTGTCCCCGCCATGTCTAAATAAAAAAATCAAAAAAAAAAAACAGGACACTCTAATTAGCGTGTCTGACACGGACACTTGACCATTTTTCATGTGTCCGTGCTTCCTAGATTAACAACCTCTTGATCTTCCAAAAATCCTACTGAATCCTGACACTAATTCATCCATGCGATGGACAAACAGAGGTAACCAATCGGGACGTTAGGCAACTTAATACGATGCTTAAGGAGCAACAAACCAAAACAGTGGAACCTCACACTTGCCCAGGCTGAATTTACTTACAATCACATAAAGAATAGGTCACGAAGAAGTCACCGTTTGAAATTGTATATACTAAACTCCCTAGCTTAACTGTTGATCTAGCTAACATACCTCATAATGTCGATCTTAGTCAAAAAGTCGAACACATGGCAGAGAGGATTGTGGAGCTACGTAAAGAAGTCACAAACAATCTTATCAAAGCTACCAACTCGTACAAGACACAAGCCGATCAACATAGAAGACTTGAAACTTTCGCTATTGGTGATCTTGTCTAGAGGAGAAAATTCTACTCTTTGCAATTCGATTCTTTCGAACTTCCTTTTTTTTTTGGAACAAAATACGAACTTTTCATTGATGAAATGAAAAGGAACAAAATTGTTCAAGGATACAAACTCTCGAAATAGTGAAAGGAAAGCATAAAAGTTAAAAAGATACAAATACATAATCTAAAAGCCTAAAATAGAGTCCAAATAAGCCAGCTAAGCGGAACAAATAAACCAACTTCCAATTTATTTATGTCAATCTTCTTTGCCATCCAAAGTTTGTATTCAAATGGAAAGAAGTATGAAAAAAAATTTCTAGGAAGGTAGTGAGGATAGTAGGCTTAAGCGTTTAATAAGATGGGATGTATCTTCAAATTCAATAGAAGCTGGTGGTTTGGGCTTTGAAAGTCTAAAGGTGAAAAATCAGGCCTTACTTGCAAAAGGGGGAGGGAGATTCTGTAATGAACAAAGTGATCTTTGGTATCAAGTGATTTCGAGCATATATTGTCTTCAATCTTTCAGTTGGTTCACAACTATCAAGAATAATGTTTGTTTGAGAAGCCCTTGGGCCAATATTTCTAGACATTTTTTTTTTTGAAATCCGTGTGTCCGGGCTAGCTTGCGCGCACCTCGACTAATCACGGGTCAACCGCCTGACCCTACTACATTTGGTTGACAAGGTAACTCGTAGGATATTAAATCCTAGGTAGGTGGCCACCATGGTTTGAACTCATTCCCTCTAAGGCCTTTACTATTTACAAAGGCCCTTATTGACCACTTGAGCCATCCCATGATGGTTCCAATATTTCTCGACATTAGAAACATTAAGCTGATTCCTTTCGGCTTGTTTCCAATTGTACTCGTTTATTTAGATTTGCCTTCTATTCACCTTTTCGACTAAGGAAGAATTATTCTCACTGTTGACAGTTTTCATTTTGTTTCTTCTCATAGCAGTAATTCATATACATGAAACCAAATAATAAAGTTTCTAAAGCACCATAAACAAGAAAACAAACCTTATTTGGTACTAACCCAGTCAATTTCATATCCTGAATCAGCTCATCAGCCTTTTTATAGTCTCCACTCGTTGAATAAGCATTAAGCAGAGAGCCATAATGGAACATATTTGGTGAATGACCTTCGTTTTTCATCTGGATGAAGAAGCTTTCCGCATCTTCCAATCTATTATGTGAAGCACAAACAGCAATGAGTGTCCCATACAGTACGCTATCCATGCAAAGTCCATTGAATTGCAGCTCCTTAAGAAGCTCTAATGCTTTGGCATAACCATGTTTAACCTTGATGCAACCAGTAAGCATCTGAGACAAGTAGACAAGGTGACAATTTTTACTTATCATATTTTTTTTTTTTGAACAAGATACGAACTTTTCATTGATATATGAAAAGGAACAACATTGTTCAAAGATACAAACTTCCGAAGGAGTGATAGAGAAAGCAAGAAATAGAAAATAAAACATAAGACAAGACTACAAAGGAGAAATAAAGGCCTCCCAATTCATACAAATCATATTAGGGGAATACGAAGAGAACAGATCGGAAAGAGCACACCATTGAGAAGCTTTGAATTTGGCAATGTTGAAGCATTCGAATGGCGGGCGACAAGAATCTTCAAAAATCCTTTGATTTCTCTCAAACTGTTGGATTTATCAATATTTGTGTAAATATTAGGTGTGAATATTAGTTGTTAATATTTAGTCTTTATTGTTGATATTCAGTCTTTATGGTATTTATTACTTTCCTTGTTTGTAGTAGGTCATTCTCCGACCTAAGTTACATGTTTGAATATAGTAGTATATTTTTTACTCTCTCAATTTCACATGGTATCAGAGCTTAGGAAGTAAACCCTAACTCTCAAAACCCTAGCCATCATCAAAAATACCAAACCCTAATTTTAAAACCCTAGCCGTCAA
>NW_019104680.1:57118-85582 GCF_001995035.1 Momordica charantia
GTAAACTCTAATAAAAACAATCCTCTTTTACGTCCCTTCCTTCTTTGTTTTGTCACTATATTGGTCCTTTGGAACTTTGTTTTGTAACTTTTGTTAAAGGATGTAATTGACTTCATATTTATGCATTTTATTGTATTTAGCATTTTCTGTGTTAAATTTACATATATCCTAAAAAAAATATTAAAAAAAAATAAACGTATCCCCAACGTGTCTGTGTCCTATTTTTTTAGGAATTGACGTATCGCCGTGTCCTATCGTGTCTGTGTCCGTTTCCGTGTCCGTGTCCCATATCCGTGTCTGTGTCCCTTATCCGTGTCCGTGCTTCTTAGCAAAACCTCCTCCACCATTGCCCTACACTCCCTGTTACAAGCTAAGGACACCACAAAGACCCAAAAAACCGACCCAAATAGACTGCACAAACTGCCAGCTCCACAAAATATGATCAAGGTCCTCAAAAACACTTTTGCAAAGAACACACACTAAAGACCCAACACAAAGGAAGAACACCCCCCTGAAGATGGTCCATGGTATTAGCTTTTCAATATAAAACCTGCGGAGCAAAATCTTCTTTGGAACTTTTACCTTCTAAAGCGAGCGAACAGCGAGGCATTAGGAAGAAGCGACAAAACACTCAAAAGGTTAGAAAGATCTACAAGTAAAACCCAACGAAGGATTAGGGACCAAAGGCGAAAGTCTTTCCTTCCCTGAATCAAGTGAACCTCTCCAAGAGACACAATTAACTCAACAACCTCCAAAGATTTTGTACTCGTCAAGGACCGAGAGAGTCCTGGAGAAAGAGAAGAGGAATTCCTTGGGGACCTCAAGACACAAGGGTTTATCACCCACCTAGCAATCCTCCCAAAATAAGTAGATGTATCATCCCCAACGGAGCATGAGACAAACTGCAAGGAAAAAGAGACAATAGAAGATATAGCCTTCCAGGGGCATTTACTTGAGATAGTAGGACCACTGACTGAGACCCAATCAAAAGGAACTCATATTTGCTCACAATAATCCTATGCCAAAAGCCATTAGGCTCCAAGGAAAAATGCCATAGCCAATTGGCCAGTAAGGCCTCATTCTTGAATCTCAATTTCCCACTACCCAACCCCCTACCTCCATCAACTTCAAGACGATATCCCAATTAACCAAATTGACCCCCCCCCCCCTCATCCACTCCTTCCCACAATCAATTCCCCATGATCTTTCTCCAAGCTTTTGCAAATGAGCACTAGGATCATTAGAAGGGACAAGAAGTGAGATGGTTCCTCCCTATTGGGAGGCTCTATTAGAAAGTAGTTGTTTTGGTATTTATGTAGTTTTTCTTCGTCGGCTTTTTTGCATTGTATCACTTTGTTTACAATCTTGCTTTCTCTTTGCTTTTTTTCTTTTAGATAGTAGTTGCTTTGGCCTTTGTGTAGTTTTTCTTCTTTGGCTCTTTTGCGTTGTATCACTTTATTTACAATCTTGCTTTCTCTTTGCCTTTTTTCTTTTTCCACTCCTTTTGGGAGTTTGTATCTTTTAAACATTTTGTTCCTTTTCATTAATCTATGAAAAGTTTTGTAGGGAGTTTGTATCTTTTAAACATTTTGTTCCTTTTCATTAATCTATGAAAAGTTCTGTAAAAAAAAAAAAAAAGGTAGGATGAAATTCCTCTTAACAGTGACTGAATAAGGATGAGTCTCTCTCCTTTCAAGAAGAAGACCCTTTTCCAGGAAGATAGATGCTTTTGAAACTTTTCCATAATAGGAGACCAGAAATTTACACATTTTGAATTATGGAAAGGAAGCCCTAAAGAGGACGAAAACTCATGAACCTCACACCCAGATAAGGAGCCAAGAGGAAAGTTTTGAACCCTTTATCATAGAATCATTTTATCATGCTTCTACTGTGAAACTGTTAATGTCATATTGTTGAATGTGTTCAAACATAATTGCTTATTATATAAAGTGGCCAATTTCCCTGCCTAATTTTGTTAACATTCACTGGAAGAATGCACAACGCAAACAGATAACAGGAAAGGTGGCTCAATTAGAAAATTAGGCATGATGCTATGAATTACAAATATCATACCGTGCTGTATGTAACAGTATCTGGACATAAACCATCATTCTTCATTTGATGAAACAACTTAACACTGGTGTCGAACTTGCCATTTCTCACCAGACAATTGAGAACAGAATTACAAATGAACACATTATTCTTTGTTGATACTTCTTGAATATTATTGTAGATTTCCAGTGCCTTCAAAGGATTAAGACTTCTCCCCACGAACTTTATATAACTGCTGTAAGAAGAAACGTTAGTCTTTCCAGTCTGCTGCATCCACTCAAAGAGCTGCAACAACAACAAATGTAAACAAATGTCAAAGAACAGGCAGTTTAGAAAGTTCTCAAACCCACAGGTGAAGACAACCAATAGCAGTATGTACCAGCTTCAATTCAACAAAAGAAAATGTAAGGATGAAAATGAGTGAAAAATGGTTTAGAAAAGATTTAAGGAGGTATTCCTTTTTAAAAAAATAAAACAAAATAACTGGAACTTTTCAATGATAAGTTAAAATAGTAGTACAAGACAACAAGTCCTCATTTGGAGTATGAACATATTTCCCAAGAATACCACAACGTTACAAGAAAAACTCCCCAGTTAAGAAGATATCCTGTAAGGAGTAATTCTGAAAATTTTGAGTAGACACTACACTTAACTAGATTCAGCTTGTTCATGATCCAATAAATACATAATTACAAGCGGACTAATGTCCCTAGAAGCACCTGAGATAGATCCTGCCACCGACTCAACATGCCAAAATGTCGCAGTATCACATTCAAATCTTGCACTTTTAGAATTCCACTAAATCTGCACAAGAAAAATATGATGAGAAAAAAATTAGATCCAGCTTAACGTTTCAGCCAGTAAAAAATCTTCTTTTTTTCTTTTTTTGGTAAGAAATGAGTATTTCATTGATAATATGAAATATGCAAAAGGCTCCATAGGCAAATTACGAGAAAACCTTCCAATTTGAGATTAGGTCGTTTAGTTTGTAACTATCAAAGGAAGAGTAGAAACATTTACACCACCCTAAAGTGAGTACAATAACATAATCTTCTATTTTGAATGATAAAGAGAAGCATGGCTTTAGCAAAATTCCATCTTTGGAAACAAAATACAAAATATGTTTATCAAAGACATTTTTGTTTCTCCTTCGAAGAAAATAAAAAAGATGAAATATGAAACAATGTGAGAGATAAGAAAAAGAAAAGCCTCAGTCAGTAGTTGGTAATAATAAGAAGATTTTCATAAAGCTTAAAACACCAGACGATCTTTCCATTGGATTCATATTTCCCACAGGTCAGTCTTTGCTCTTCTTTAACACCAAGATTTATTCCAGTTCCATAATCCTTTCTAATTTTATGGATAGCATAGGCAGAAGTGGTTGAACAAGTGTACCCTTCCCTCTCCTACCAAAAAAAAAAAGTGTACCCTTCCCTAAGGCTTTTCAAAGTTGTGAGACATGAATAAAAGTTATGAGGGTAGATCCAATTTTTACACCATGCTACCCGCTCTATGTACCACATTGTTGGGGCTAAAATATTTGGGTGCAAGCTCCCCATTATTTTTGGCTAAGGATTATCTACAATGAGGACAAACTTTTAAATAAACCAAATCACCCCCAACAAATCATACATCCCTTTGATGTTGATCGGATGATTTCTTCATTATGGCTTGTGCAATTAAATGTTAGAGTTTAGGGTCTTCTAAGGCCCGATCATGTTCCTATGATGGTTGATCAAGGGAGAGTTTGATGTCTTTTGATGCCATAATGAACTAGAAGAGGTGGTGGCCTTTCGTAAACTACATGGAAGGATGCAGCTTAGGTGGAGAATTGTACTATACCAAAATCCAACTCATGATAGCAGTCATTATTGCCGGTGACTAGGTTTTTTTGTTATAGAAGCACCTCAGATAGGTCTCCAGACAATGGTTGATCACCTCAAATTGGCTATCCGCTTAGTCAAATACCGTGTCCCGATTCGAGATAATTGACCACAACAACTCATGGAGTCACGCCACACCCTTGAAAGCAACAACCATTTAATTTGGTCGTGAAGGGATAAAATATGCATATGGACAAACTCAAAGATATCGCAAATGCAGCTAAAACTTTTTGCCCAATTTAAAACTTCCTAAACCAGAGAAGAAAAAAGAAAATCCCTCTTGGCATTCCACAGTACAATAAACTAGCATTGACAATGGAGAAAACATCGTTAGACGCATCAAAACGAAGCAAGTGAATCCCACAATTCAAACTCAAACTCCAAACACACATTGCAAGAAATAAAAAGAACAACCTCGCAAGAGCCGGACCCAACTCAGAGCAGTTCTGAACTTGTCTAATAGCGGATTGTCTCTCTAGGTATGACTTGGAGTGGCGCTTCTGACCATTGAAGAGCTTACGATTTTGAGAGCTGGGGTGGATTGGTTGCTCTTTAGGGACGGTTGCGAGAGAGTTGGAGCGATGATTGCTGAGCCTGGGGACAGCACGCGGTGCAGAAGCCATTAAAGAAGGAGGAGTGGGTAACTGAGTCGCCAGAACATGCTGATATCCATTACCAATAACACAGAGCTCCATTTCGAAACAGTGAGGGAGTTCCCTCACTGCTGGATGATTGTAGTGTAGAGAATGGGAAACTGGCACACGCGACGAAATAAGTTTTGCTCCAACTACCTCAATTAGAACCCAATTTTAATTTTTCTTACCTTTCAGAGATGATGTAATGACAAATATACCCATGAATTAATTAAATTACAACCAATCTTGCATGGAAATAGTTACGTTGGTGTAATTAAAACCCTGGGCGAATTCCATTTGATTTACGGCCGTGAATTTATTAAAGTACCACCAACTTATTAATTTTTTACCAAATTTTTGTACTATCATTTAATATATACTCATACATTCGCACAGATTGTAGAGAATAAAAGTTTGTTTAAGTCCTTATTGTTCTCATGCATATCTTTCACGTTTTTTTCAAGAACTTTCATACATTTTCCAACATTTTGAACACCTCAAAGGAAGCCAATTTTTCATTTTTGATATCTTGAATGAGGTTAGTTTTTGATTTGCTCATAATATTGTTTTCAATTCGTTCAGTATATGATGTATGTAGTTCGAGTGAATGTAATTTATGAACTTTTATGCGTATTTTTGTGGGTCAAAAGTTCCCTAAGTCAACGATACTCGGTCGTATTTCTTCGTCTAACGGTTGTGGTCTGTGTTTGTTTGATTCCTGGTCGTGGTAGTAGGTTATTTCGGTCATGGTTGTATACATATACCTTTAATCACCTCACGGCCATGGTCCATTTTGTTTGATTCTTGGTCGTGGTTGTACACAAACACCCTTTCATCGTCTCACGACCGTGGTCATGTATTGTTCGATTCACGACCGTGGTAGTACGTTCCCTCACCGTGGTTGTATACGAATACAATTTCTTCGTCTAACGACCACGATCAATTGTTGTTTGATTTTCAGTCGTGATTGTGGGTACCCCCAATCGTGGTTGTATACCCATATATTATCTAGCGTATCTTAAACTATCACGGTCGTGTTGTGCAACTTTGATTACTTGTATGTTGTTATTATTATCCATGCAGAATGCGTCGACTAGTTGTGATCTACGATGGCAAAGTGGAATGAGGTTAGTACTATGTACGAAGGTGGCATTATGGGTGGGCTAGATGTTATTGATGAAACGATAACATATGTCAACCTAGTAAGTGCTTTGCACATGCTTACTAGAATTGATCCTGACCAATTTGATCTTGTTATACAGTGTATATATAGATTTTATTTTTAGTACGAAGTCCTGAACTATTTGATATTTGATGATACCAGTTTGAGATTCTATTCGAATGGTCCTCCCGATCCATCGCAAGTACCCTTGTACATAACCGTCCTACCTAAAGCATCATATGGCAGTGGGAGTAAGAGAGGAAATACTTTTTTGGAAACTCATACATCGTCTTCATTCCCATACTACCCAAGGTAGAATGATCCATGTTCGACCCTTCTATTTCTATTCACTCTCCTCTAGACGATGTATGTCCCCCCTCAATTGTCCCACAGATTACACCATTTACCGATAATGTTGTGTCATGTAACCTAGGCGATGATGAATCTCCATATTATGGTCAATTGTATGAGAATGAAGTTGAGTACGAGCTTCAGAGCGATGATGAGTATGATTATGATGAATATCATATTGAGGATGGGGTTGATGACGAGGATAGTGAAGCAGAGATTGAGAACGATGGTGGGAATGAGTATGACAATGGAGACGAGGATATGCTTGAAGACCATTATGAGAATGAAGGTCAACCTGTTCGTGAATCCCATAAAGTGAGTAGGAATGCATCTTGTCACACAGTTGAAGGAGTCGTTTCACGTCCGATGCAGAATATCATAATTGGCGATGAGACAGACTATGTAGGTGAAATTGATGTTAAAGGTATTTTTCATTCGAAGGAAGAACTACGCTTCAAGCTGTCTGTGTTAGCTATGAAGCTTAATTTTGAATTTAAGGTTAAAAATCGACGAAGATATTGTACACTATTGGATGTACCAGACAATGTTGCAAATGGGGTTTGCGTGCAAAGAGTATTTGAGGTGGTGACTCATTCATCATTTCGAAGTTTACTAATGTTCATAAGTGCAAGTGTGAAGTACTGAACTATGACCACAGGCAAGCTCGGAGTTGGGTGGTTGGTCAGTTATTGAAATCCAATCTCGAGGATGTAAGCCGTCAGTACAGACCTACGGACATTATTAACGACATGCGAAAGAACTATGAGGTGAACATTATATATGAAAAGGCATGGCGGGCCAGATATATTGCCTTAAATATGTTGATGGGGTCACCTACATATTCATATACTATGTTACACAAGTATGGTCAAGCATTGAAGGCTGTTAACGCAGGCACTGTTTTTGAAATGGAGCTGGAATAAGATAAGTATTTTAAGTACACGTTCATGACCCTCAGTTGCTGTATTAGAGGGTTCTCTAGTTGTATCCATCCAGTGCTCGTGATAGATGGTGCACATCTCAAGGGTAAAATATAGAGAGGTGTTATTCTTATTGTTTCTTTTGTTGATGGCAACAATCAAATCTATCCTCTTACATTTGAAATTGTTGATCATGAGAGTGATCAATCCTGGACTTGGTTTCTGAATATGGTCAAGCGTTGTATTGGAGAGGTTGATGGGTTATTATTCGTATCTGATTGACATGTTTCCATTACGAAATCTGTTAGGTAGGTCTTTCCTTAAGCGGCTCACGGAATATGCATATAGCACTTGTCCATGATGTCATGCAAGAAATATTCAAATTAGCAGTAAAGGCATGTCGGAAGTCAGAGTTCAGGTACTATTTTTCCCAACTATCATGATTTCTAGAGGTCCAAAGGTACTTGGAAGGAATCAGTTTTGAAAGTTGGACTCGTGCATTTCAACCGGATTTGAGGTACGACCAAATGATGTCTAATATTGCAGAGTCTATGAATTCAGTCCTCGTCCATACACGTTCATTGCCAGTCACTATACTTCTTGAACACGCTCGAGCGCTCTTACAGCGCTGGTTTACGAGAGGTGAACCTACGCATCCAGTCGGGAAACCATTCTTACTGACTATGGTGAGACTAAGATGCGTACTGCACAGAACCTCTCTCGTGCTCACTACATAACACTCATTGAACACCACGAGTTTGAGGGAAGTAATGGACTAAAAAGGGTGCGACTGAATTTAAATGCAAAGACATATGGATGTAAAGAGTTTGACTACTTCCAGCTTCCTTGCTACCACGCTATTGCAGCGGCCATCTATCGAAACGTGAACATGTACATACTATGCTCACCTGCATATACTCTCCAAACTCTCATTAACGCATATGTCGAACCTGTGTGCCCTCTCGGTGATGAAGAGGATTGGATTTTACCTGATGACTTCGTCGACCTTAAAGTGGAGCCGCCCAAATATTTTCTGCATGTTGGCCGACATCCAAACTGTATGAATTCCATTTGTTGGGGAAACCGCCAAGTCCATAATTGCGATCGGTGTGGCAACATGGAACATAATGGAAAAACATGTCGCCAACCACTTAGAACTATCGATTGAGACATGTAAAACATTAACTGAACTATTAACATTCTTTTGGAAAACGTTGTACTCTTATTTAGTTTTCTATTATTCGACCGAACCAGTTGATATATTTTTCATTACTCTACAAAATATCATGGTCGAAATATATCTAAACACGTCCAGGATCAACTATGGATGAATGAACATGTTTGGGAATGTTTCACGACCGTGGCATTTGTCGATCACGGTCGTGGTGACACTTCGAAGTTAGTTTTCCCAAAAATTGACGGCCGTGAGTTCTCGCCAACACAGCCATAAATTCTCAACACCACAGCCGTGGTTCCTATAATTTTTCAACTACTTCGAATTCTAGTAGTTTTTCATCAAATGTTCATGTATTTATCTTAAAAACTTCGAATTGAGGTATCTGAACAACAATCAAGTATATCTCAATGACCAAAACCGCATTCAACTATAAGATTAAAAAAATAGTTCAATGATCACAATAACAGCGTTGGAATATATAAAATAATGTTTGTTGAACTATTACAATTTTATGGTTCAAAAAATGGATTTGTTCGCCCAAAGTTGAACAGCAAATTGCTGCCTAAAATGTGATATCCTATACTGTGTTAAGGTATCAAAGCTAGAGTCAGTCATATCATATTCAAAAAATTTGACACAAATATACCACAATCATCGTCCATCTCCTACTGGGGTGTTGATGAGACTCTATGGATGCGCTATGGCGTGAGTGGTATGTTCGGCTTATTTATCTGTACACCGCCCCTACAAATAAGTGTCGGGATAATAGTTATCATCGCCTTCAGCTCCTCATCCAACTTTGGTAGTGGTGTCATTGCCATTAAGGAGTCYCACACGATAAGCTCACCCTCTTCGAAATTGATGCAAACCATTATCCAGTGCATTCCACTGATATTGTACGGTAGATATATGACATCAACATTCATACATTGCCTCTCGTAGTCCGAGTGAGTATCATCGATGCAGCTGAGCACAGTCTTCATTCTTCCCTCCCAATCATAGTCTGATGCAACTCTTGAAGCAATGCCATTATAAGATTGCATGCAGGCATAGACAACGTTCGTTCGTCTGAGGAAGTTCTGTAACCAGTACGACTATAATTATATAAAATACGGTATAAATTGATGAATTACTGAATAAGAAAGCTTACCAAAAGTACTATGTCACCTGTCGCCGATGATGAACTTGCGACGACATAAATCCAATCGTAATTCGAGCTTCTTACGCACAAACATGACCAAGGAATCGACTATCTGTAAAGACCAATAACATATTTAAGTTCAGTTGGAAGTGAAGGTATGAACATTAATATAACTAATTTAAGGTATGAAAAATAGTTGTAACTTGCACAAACACCATTTTTATGGTGTTAGAATATCCTGGAACCATTGCTTTCCTCGTTTTGCGTAGCATGTCTTCTGCGTTGATCGTGGGTTACCGTCATCATCCAGCCACTTCTGAAATTTGGAGTCTTGTTCCTTCGGGATCTCAACGACCGGATTTCAAACCATGACCTTCTTCCATTTACCTCCAACCTTAACTTCAAAGGACCCTCGAAGCTTCCATGGTGTTTTCCTCTTCAGTTTTCTCTGACGAGGAGGAGAGGGATTAAATGGCTAGGACAGAATGCGTACGTCTTCTGAATGATCGTGTGCCATGTCTGATGAGCTTTATGGGGGTTGTGACTTGACGTCGAGGAGCTCATCGGATTCCATATTCGAAAAGTCATCAAAGACTTGGTCCTGTAAACAATATAGTTAGTAAGTGAATACATAAAAACACTATATTTCGTACTTACCTCGCATGTCTTCCGCGTTGATCGTGGGTTACTGTCATCATCCAACCACTTCTGAAATTTGGAATCTTGTTCCTTTGGGATCTCGACGACCGGATTGTAAACCATGATCTTCTTCCATTTACCTCCAACCTTAACTTTGAAGGACCCTCGAAGCTTCCATGGTGTTTTCCTTTTCCATTTCCTCCGACGAGGAGGAGGGGGATTAAATGGCTGGGACAGAATGTGCACGTCCTCTGAAGAATCTGTGCCATGTCCAATTCCGAATTCAAAAAGTCATAAAAAACTTGATCTTGTAAACAATATAGTTAGTAAGTCAAACACTAGTTAGTAAGTGAAATACATAAAAACACTATATTTTGTACTTACCTCGGGTGTCTGTAGGTCTGGTACTTCCTTGGGAGCTTTCGTACCTTACTGCACCCCACCAATTGATACCGTTGCATCCACTACTGATGCATGCTGTTTCGTATCCAATAGGCTYCGTTTATTTCAAACTCCCATCAATGTCTCAAAACACTTCCGTAGCCTCTGATGCATTCAACACGTCCCCAACCTCACCTCTTCGTTCGGTAGGCTCAATTTCCATTGCGTCGGTATCTTATCCGCTTCATTTTCACCGACACGCTGTTCATCCTTGTCATTTGTCAGATTCTTACTACCACATCCCAATCCTACAGAATCTCCGTCACTAGTGTCATCTCCATCTTCACCAATGTTTTTTCTAATAATCGAAGTATATCAACTGGTATGCCCTATATGCAGCAAGCATAATGTCAGAGCACAACTAATTGAGATATAGAAAGCATTAATAGAGTACACACCTTAACTAGATGACGCAAGAACTTCTGAATGCTTTTCAAATCACCTCCCATACCAGCGACGCGATCATCCATAGAAGTGACTACCTATTCCACACTGGCAAGCCACATATCCATAGTAGCCACCTGCTCAGTGAGGATCCTCAAGCTAGATTTGCATTTGCACCGATGCTTCTTATCACTCTTGGTCTTGACCTTACCTTGTACCTCTACATCCACGGTCGGGACATCAGGATCGACATAGGTGGCATCATACTGCACGTCAGACCTTCCATTGCCTGTTCCTCGTCAACGTAATCATCAACAGATGTTAGGTCGAATACCCTTTCCATGAACCTCTCATACGCTTCCGTTGTGAATAGTCTGACAGCCACTTTAGCCTGCATATAGGTGTACTAGTGAGGGCACGTTATATTAAAAGAAATACGACATGTGTATGTACGTTTGTGTCCGGATCTTACCGATGCGGACTAAAATATCTCCTTCTCCATGATAACCCACGTAGGTAAATGTTTGCACTTCCACTTAAGTATGTGTGGGGACAACATCCGGTTTTATAGGATGCACAACCCGCTCGGTCAAACAGGATATCGTTTCGTATCCCACACTTGTACCAACATCATCATGTGGTATAACATCACATAGAATGAACAAAATATAATATAAAGTAAAACTAAAATAATACTGCAAATATCTGGAATGCTCAGGGGAAATTGTACAGACTATATGTTTTCCTTAACCCCCATCTTTCCCCTCCTTCGTCAGTGCATGCTTTAAACTTCTTATAGTCTTCTCGAAAGATATCTCAATCCAGTCATAATTACAACACATCTCTAGGTCATCCACAACTCCTAAGAGGCTATTGTCTAACTTCAAAGTCTTGTCCCTCCCAAACAAGACAAGCTCCACGAATAATAACATTGATATCTTGATCGCATCAAGGTCATCCTCAAACCGCATCACCATGTACTTTGTCTTGAACTCATTTAGTAAAATGT
This sequence comes from Momordica charantia, assembly GCF_001995035.1. Next base: position 68,913 of record NW_019104680.1, read on the forward strand.
CAACTTTGTCATCAAAGTACAACTTTCTAAGCCTCTTGGGAGAAGTGTCCTTACAAATCAGCCTCCTACTATATTTTAGGCCCGTAATCATATTAAATTCTCTCAATCCAAAGGATACCTTATTACCAAGCACGTCTATAGTAATTATGTCTGCTCTACTATCCTCCAACTCCCTAGCAACATGTTGTGTATAAGTGGCCTATTAAGTGCGAGCTCTACGTCTAGCAACTGGCTGAAAATAGTCTTCCTAAACATACTAAGTTGCCTAGGGGTTAGTTTACTCTTAATAACCTTGACCGTTCTCCCTATATGGGATAGATAGGTCAAATTGGCTGAACGATAGCTAGAGGGAGGAATCTTAGGTACCATTTCCATTTTATAAACCTGAAATACAATAACAATATATGCAAAACTTAGTATTCAGCAAGCCACAAGTACAAAACCCAAACAAAAGAAAGAACTGATGAAAATAAGAAAAAAGAGTAAAGAAACCATGATTCTGTCCAAATTCTCGATCAAACGTTGGCTTTATAATATAAAAACATGAAAACACAAGCTTGTAATTCGTTGAATTGGTTTTAGTTTAATTTTAAACTTTCAGACTTTAATTACATTTTAATCAAATTTTAAATATAATAACAAAAAATAAAAAAATTTAATTGCATCTTAATTAAATTTCACAATATTAATAAAATAACAATAAAAAAAGCTGAAGTCGTATACATTGTACGCGACTTCCAATAAAAAAGGTGGAAGTCGCATACAACATACGCGATTTCCAATCGACGCGACGCAACTTCCGCCTGACTTACCAGCCACGTCAACAATACACGTTTGCATAGAAATCGCAGTCATTGTACACTAGTTTTGACTTTTACTTTGATTGAACCTATTTTTGTCAATAGTTTTGAAAACCTAACTTACTTTTCAATTTATTTATTTAAATTACATATATTTTGTTATTATTTTTAAACTAACATTATTTTTGTAATTTATTTTTAAAATCAGATTATTTTAAAACTTTCTCCGATAATATATGTATGTATATTTACACAGTAATACTTCTAAGTTCTTTTTTTTTTGTTTTTTTCTATATCCGTGAGTGTTTAGGCCAACTTACGCGCACCTCGACTAATCTCACAGGCAACCGTATAACCCTACAACATTTGGTGCCATAAAACACATAGGACTTACTAATTCCTAAGGTAGGCGGTCATCATGGTGTAATACTTCTAAATTTATAACTACTACAAATAATAAAATAGTAATAAAAATTATTTCAAAAATAAAAAATTCCAAACTTAGTTGGCGACGAAGGTGATTGACGATGAACAGAGTCTTACGTCAGTGTCAATGATGAAAGCTAGCAATGACAATGGTAACAGTAAAGCCAATCGCGAAGTAAGGCGGGCAAGGGAAGAAAATGTCCTACTTGTTTTGTGCTTCAATATTACTTTTTGATGGAGGCTAACATATTTTATGGTTTTCAATTTTAAGTTTTTTAGTTTTTTTTATGTTTATTTTTTTAATTATTGGCTTTAAAAGCGTGTTGGGTTGGGTCTTTCTTCTTTTGTTTAGAACAAATGGGGCAATGACAAGAATGAATTGAGGATAAAAAATAATACGTTTTTAAAAATGGCCAAAAGTATTTGATATTGTAATAATAGTTACCTGACACCTTTCCATTATCTATTTTATTTGTGACAAATGTATCCTTAAGACAAAATGGTTATATCGTAGCATGAATTTAAGATATTTACAACCAACACATACAAGCTAAAAATATAAGCTTAATTTTATGGATTACGGGAATAAAATTAAATTGTAAAAGAAACTTGAAAAAATATTAGTTCACTTAAATTTGACTATTTGTGAAAGAATAAGAAAACAAATTGTAAATTTCAAGTAAAAAAATTTGAATTATTTGTAATTGCGAGTAAACTGATATTTTTAATTGTCAACCTAAATTTAGGGAAGTGGTTGAGAATTTAAAGGTCGAAGTAAATACCATATCAAATCACGTGTGTGCTTCACTATACTAAAAATAAAAACACTAAAAGAAAGGTGCACTTACCCAAATTCGACAGGACTTTCTTTCTTCCTTATTATTTCCATTTCATGATTACCCTAGCTACAATCTCATTTGGATTCTCATTGTTGGAAGAATATAACCGTTGGTGGATAAGAACGTTGGATCGCTTCAAATTTCTACTAGGTATATACTCTCAATTACAATTTGATGCACGCGTTGTGATTGAATTTTCTGAAACATGCAATCATACATCTTTGGAATGTCACTTGTCTCAAGAAATCTTTGGTAGAAGACAATGTTCAGAGACAATGTTCAGACTAGCCATTTATTTAGGATTGTATATTTAAACGATGTTTTTATAATAAAACGTATTTTTAAATCCCTAACTTTTGTTTTTGTTTTTTTTTTCATTTGGATTTTGTTGGAGATATGGATGTGTGGTATAAAAGGGACATCACATTTAGGATCCATTGTTTAAAATTTCGCAATTTTAGTGTTCTTTTAACCTTTTTATATTACGTACTTTAAATACACTAAATCTCTTAAGCAGATCTATTTGGATTCATAGTTAATATTTCATAATCGTTATTGAATATATTTAAAATAATTTAGTAGTTTCTCGTTTTAGTTAGGTAGATATGACCAAAGTTAAAACTGAATCAAGAAGAAGAGTAAGCTAGAGGCTAATAGCTACTCGTGTAACTATTAAAAAATTAACAATATGTAAAATAATGAACATGTAAATAACCTCATATACCAGCAAATCGAAGAGCAAAAACGTTAATAGACTATATTCAACATATGACTCATTGTATATTCACTTTGGTCATACAATGTGCATACATGTTATTGGTGTTGTCTAATGTATGATGCATACATGTTATTGGTGTTGTCTAATGTATGAGATATGAATGTCGTTTAACTACTTTCTTGACTACTATGATTGTTTGTATTATAATCGAATTGTTAAGGTAATAACGTCTTATATATCGTGTATGAACAAAGGAGTGTGTTGACTTATTGTAGTTGTCGCAACATCATTGCAATGCAAAGCAGCCGACGTCATCTCCTGAAGGATCTCTTTCGAGAAAAGTGTTTGGAGTCACCACCAACCTCCACAAGGTGTGATTGGTCATCTAAAAAATAAAAACGGTCTGCGAAAAATAGATCTTTTGTTCTAGAGTCGATTGAGTGTAGGGAATCAGCCTCATCATCGGGCTCAAAGTCCAAAGGCCGGCCCAAGTCCAGCCCAGGTCCGATCCAAGCCCGAAGGTTTGACCGACCAGGCCCAGCCCAACCCATCCATAAATTAGATTGAATATGGATCTTTGTTTTTTCAAATTGGGCTGGCCCATGGGCCGACCCAAAGGTTCGATCCAATATTTATTAATATTTATATTATATAATATAAATTTATTATTTATTATTTATTTATTATAAAAAATAAATAACACATATGGTAGGCTGACATGCAACAACTTTTTCCACCCTATTAAATAGAAACATGTTACGAACAAACTCTCCAGCTTCGCAATATCTAATTTAAATCTTTGTTTTGAAACATCTTCAGATTCCCAATATCTTATTTAAATCTTTATTTTGAAAAGTATAAAAAATTTTAAAGTTCCAACTCCATGATATTTTAAAATTCAAAATTTAAAATTACTTTAAACATATTTAATATTTAGGTGGTAATTTTTAAAATTTTTTAATACAAAATTTTGTTATAAATATCAAACTTCTTCCTTTTTTCTTCATTCAAATTCTACTTCTCCATCTCAATTTCTTTCTAATTCTCAATCTCAAATTCTCTCAAGTTCCAATTCAAAGTGTTTAAGTTTTCAATTTTTCTTGTATTTAACCTCTGTTCATCTCAAATTATTTCTGTTTCTAGTTAAAAAAGAATAACAAAAATTGAAGCTTTAAAGAGAAATGAACAATGGAGATTGAGAGAGAAATTGTAAAAATTTTGGTAGAGAAAGTGTTATTTAAACAGAAGGGAAATGAGTTGAGAGAAATTTGAAATTGATTTGAAAATCATAATCAATTTGGACTACTGGATTGAGGAGGAATAGAAATCAAGGTTGAGATTGGTTTTGAAAAGTAGTTGTAATAATAATAATAATAATAATAATAATTAACCCAGCGGTTTGTTGTAGGATTTTTTTTTCTTTTGTTTTATAAAAAAATTATTTCCAATCAAAGCAAATGTCAAATGTCAAATTTTACATTTTTTTTTCTTTTTCTAACGGTAAAATCTATTTTTTTTAATTTCACTTTTTTTTAATCCATTCTTTTCCTTTCTTTTTCGTTTTCTCTCTTTTCTTTTCAATTTCTTTTTCTCTCTTTTTTTCTCTTTTTTTTTTAATAATACATTATACCACATGTCACTATTTCACTAGTCCAGGTTCGCCACGTCATCCACCACATGTATTATTTGTTTGAACTTCGTTTGACTATAACTTTTTTGTTTCAGCTTCGATTTGAGTAATTCAAAAGTCGTTGGAAACCTTATTTTGAGCTTTACACCTTTACACTTCAAAATACTAAAATTTTCAATAAACAAAATTAGGTTTGTTATCATCAAAACATTAATTAATTAAATTAATTAATTTGAGATTAAGGGCCAAAAAGCCAACATGAGATGTTTGGCACGTGGGTTTGCCTCGGTTAATTAAGTCAGATCTCTTAAGTTTGTGTTTCGACGGTGCAGAAAATAGGCTTGTTAGGGCTCGTTTGGTAATGTTATCGTTTCCAGTTTATTGTTCCTGTTTCTTGTTTTGAGAGAAACAAACGTGTTTGATAATCCATCTCGTTTCTCATTTCTAAAATTTAAGAAACGTTTCTAAAAATGACCCAAAATTTTATAAACTAAAAAACATAGTTTCGTCCGTTCTGATTCTTATCCTTCCCATTTTTTTTCTTGTTCCGTTTCTCTATCACTCTCCAAGCCATCTCTGGTCTTTGTTCTTTTTGAGTTTCTCCATCGTTCACAAGCAAGCATCCATATCACTTTTTTTCTCAAGCTAAGGAGAGTTCTCTTTGTTCTCCAAGTTAGGGCAAGTATTATGAAATCTATCTTTTGAAAAATCGTTATATTTTGAAATCTAAGGCATTGTTGGGCCCCTACTTAAGAGCTAGAGGGTCGGGTGTAAGTGTACCTGTCACAAGTAAGGATATGGAAGTATTCTAAGTTCGTCTCCAGAAGGATTGATTTTTCTTTTAAAATAAGGTAATAAACTGTTTGAATGAGTAATCGATTTATGACAAAAATGGTCGGGAGTGTTTGGTAACAATACTTAAAATAAGAAAGAATAGATTATGGAAAACCAACCCCCTAGCTACTTGTCTTAGCCTTGAAAAAGATACTGCAACAACTAATCAATGTGCATAACGCATCATTTCCTTTACATGCAAACTACGTTCTACTCCTACTCCATGTCACTTTTAATTTGTTAAGAAGTTTAGGTTAACATTTACATATGTATATAAAACACCAAAATCCTAAATAAATTAAGCTCTAACTCTCATTTAATGGGTAAGAAAGCCTACGTCTATGTTCTTGTTTTAGTTATTATTTCTAAGTAACTTCCTGTTTTATCTTGATGAACTCCACTTAAATCTAACCTTTTTAGAATCAGACTTAAACTAGCGTGATTTAAACAAGTTGCCAGCAAGTAAATTAACTATGAAATTTATCGTGATTTAAACAATGAGGGCATGAACGTCGTGCTCCTTGATAGTTGCTATTTGGATAAAAATTAAACTAAGGCATTCATAGTGAGAAGGTATTTTAGCAAATCAAAAAAATGGGAGAAACGGAAACACTGAAAATTTGTTGAAAAAAAGTCATTTGCATTAACTTAGAGTTGAATAAAAAATTAAATAATATTAGGAGTGCTGGAATTTTAAAAAGACTTGTGAAAATAAGCACAACAAAAAGCTAAAGAACAACTTAAGAAAAGAATTAAATTTTAAAGCTAAATGTTCAAAATATATAAGAGTAAAACAGTTGAACAAAGTTCTAAAGAGAATTCAAAAGCTGGAATAAGATGAGATGAGGTCTCTTTGGAGCTAAGCTGCATTTATAGATTTGGAGGTTGTAATTTGTTGGAGAGAATTTTGGGAAGGTAGAATTTGTTGGAGAGAACTTTGGGAGGTTGCAACATATCTTGAACAAACTATATTTGACTTCCTCTTGTGAAATCTGAAGAATAATAATTTGGGCACGAAAAAAAATCAAGAGGCTCGGTCAAACTAAGCAAAAATGGTGCGTTTTCACATTTTGGGCAACGAATGCACCAGGTGCATAAATGTGTGTCGACAGGAAATTTGAAAATTATGTGGTTGGTGCATCTAACCATCAAGGTAGAATTTTGGGAGTTAATGTGTCTGGTGCATCTGATCAACATTCCTTATTTTTCCCTACAAAACACATATAATTGCATCATTTTACCTGCATGTATTTTACCCAAGTCTACGTGCCTGATTCTTAAAACACATAATATACACATTTTCATCTAATTATATGCATGAACATACATTTTCAACTTTGAAAAGACTCTAAACATGTAGGATAAATACACTATTAAGCCTTTAAATCAAGGTTTATCACAAGTATTGGATTTGTTACGAGAGTAATTGATTTTTTTTTTAAAATTTTGGTCAATTGTTTTGATTGATTCAAGTTTTGGTCGAAGAAGAGAGTATATTTATATTTGATTCTATATTGGATTTAGAATATGTGTGTTGACGAAGATAAGAGTTGAGAGGGAGGAAGGGAGTTCTGCATTCCATATTGAAGATTAGGTAATTTTTTTTTTCGATTTTGCTTTATTATCTTCACTTGATTCTTGACACACGTATTCTAGTTTATGAAGCATTTATGGCTACTGAGATGTAAAAGAAAATCAAGGAATGGTTTAATGGAAGTCGCATTTTTCTTAAATTGTGTTTGTTGTTGTGCCAATTCCTGTTATGATCGTATCTTCCCTTCTGACATTTGGAATTGAAAATTGCATTTGTATTGCAAAGGCGTGAGCAATCTCATTCTTGTCAACGTCTTCCCATGGTCGGTGACATATTGCCCAGTCCAAAATTTGACCTGAAGTATGTTGCCATGTATAGGTTTGCTTGTCATAACCTAAAAGATTTTGGGCTAAAGTATATTGCCTTGTATAAGTTCGGTTTTAGAACCTAGAAGAACGTAGGAACTATACTAGGTTGTTTCATTTTTATACATGATCAGGATATATTTTCCTTTCTCAATCTTGTTTTGTTTTCTGAATGATTCCATTTTGGCACAATGACGTTGATACAAATTTTTCTACCCGATTAGAGTTTTGGATTTGCTAATGATGGGTTCATTTGCATGAATTGTGTTTCGATCCATGTTTTATGCTAGGATTTGACTTGGGATTTCGATGTAGTTTGTTCTTGAAATTATCTTAGGATATATATAGTAACATGAAGGAAAGAATGGGGATATTCTTATACGGAGGGGTGGGAGAATTCTTACATACTTCCATCCATAAATTTCGACAGACTCTATGACAATCTTTTAATAATAGATCCAAATCTTCAACTATTTCTAATATTATATCATAAAGAACCTTATAAACTCAGAAACTTCACTAAAACACTTCTAAGCAAACAAACATAATGTTTTAGAAATTAAATTATATATTCTATTTCTTAAATAGTGTGTGCTTGTTTAGATACTTGCTAATTTTTTTTATTTTTATTTTGGTGTTCTTAAATCTTAAATAAATTTTTAGATGTCACAAAAATCATCAGAAAAGCATTGTGTTGAGGATGTGGTTGAAATTGATGAGTTAAAAAATGACGAACCATGGAAAGACAAGAAAGGATGTGAATCCCGGAGCGGAAACAGTAGAATGCGTTCTTGAATTTTTTTGTGATTGAGAGAGTACGAGAGTTGAGAGATTTTTTTTAGCATTAAGCATTCCTTTAGGGTTCCTTTAAGGTTTAGCTTACTGTTATATTTATAGAAGGAAAATCTTAAGACCATTAGGATATCTAATCCTCTTGGATATAAGATATATTCCTCTCAATCTATGAAAAATCCCAATATCATCAGGATATCTTATTCTTTTAAATTCCTAAAGGAATTAAAAATGTAGAAAATATGGATTTTTCTCATCCATAACATTAGCCCCACTCTCAAAATACATAATATTTAATTTTGAATCTATCCAAAATTAACATATATTTATATAATATATCAATATACATTATATACATTCCCTTATATAATTTGAACATTTTAAATTATTTCATAATTATTGATCATCGATTTACCAGTTGTGAGCTAGCAAGAGGACCTAATGGACCTTTACACCAGAAGCTCTAACGGTGCAAGATTAATCAGTCAAATTCATTAACCGAGTTAATCAACATTCGTCAACTGCGGGTCACTCCACTAAAGACCTGCAGTTGCACTTTTCTCACTGCATAATATTTTCATGCCCATAGATGTACGACTATTAACTCTTGTTGGATCAAATTACTATTTTACCCCTACGTTACATCTTGCTCCTCGAATACTACTGCTCCTCTAATGAACAACCCGATTATGGTCCGACCAATAATCGGTAGTCCCTCACGGGCCAGTGAGAGGGTAGGGCCCCTTGTTCAAGTCTCGGAGTCTGTATGTAAAGGAACACTCATCTACTTCCTTAAAGTCAGGATGAAATTCCATCTTGCGTAGTTATGTTGCCAGCGTCCCGCTCGATCTCGTTCCCAAAATGGTAGAATTATTGAGTCGGCAACCCAGACCATTCTCACCCATATAAATAAAAGGACGATCCCTTATAAGTAGGAGTCCATAATCCGCTCAGGATTAAGATCGAGTTACCTGGTCATCCTATGAGATAACAATCTATTGACTAACGGTGTTAGAGTCAATGATTAATTATTTCGACGTTTGGTCTTATACAACCTCATTGTAAAGGATACCTCCACTCGCATGTCTTGACAAGAACGACCTAGATAAAGTCGTTTGTAACTATTACAAAGCGGGTCGTATCCATAGTGTTACCAAGATAAGGTACCCAACCTTATCAATGTACTATAGACCATTTAGGTTATTATTGGAATATTATCCTCTTGTATATCAAATATATATTGTATATATACTGTATATCGAATATATATACTGTATATTAAATATATATTGTATATCAAATATATATACTGTATATCAAATATATACTGTTTCAGTTGCATTAAATAACCTTGGAACTTAGTTTATTAGAATATGAGTAATGCAAATAAATAGTAAAATAACTTTTATTAATAAATAAAATGTTTACAAATTACAAACTCACGAGCTCAGGGCACGAAACCCAACAACTTGCTAAATAGTTTTATTTTGGTGTTCTTAAATCTTAAATAAAATATTAGATGTCACAAAAATCATCAGAAAAGCGTTGAGGATGTGGTTGAAATCCATGAGTTAAAAAGTGACGGACCATGGAAAGACAAGAATGAGGCTCTATTCGTTGATTTAATGGATGAAGAAGTTATAAAGGGCAATCGACCAACCACGACATTTTCAAGAACAACTTGGAGTTATATGATAAACCAACTGAATGCTAGTACGAGATATGCTTATACTCATGACAAACTGAAAAATAAGCTTAACAAATTAAAGACAAATTTACAAGGACTTCAAAAAGTTATTGAGTAATATTACTGGAAATGGTTGAGATCCATTATTGGGTACTATCACTCTTGAAGAGAATAAATTGAGTGATATTTTTACGGTAAAATTAAACTTAATACTTTTTTCATACGACCCATTTGAAATATGATTTATTTCATATATTGGTGTGCAATTTCTTATAGGTGAATAAAGTAGCTAAAGGTTTACGAAAAATGGTTGCCCACATTATGGAAAGATTATGAGAATATTTTGAGATACTACAGCTACAAGTGCTCATGCTTGTCCATCAACCAAACTTCGTTCAGATTCTGAAGATGAAAATGATGTGGGAATCAGTACAAACTTTGATGTTGAAGATAACAATAGACAAGAAAAAAGTGGGAAACAAGTAAGAAAGAGAGAAGAATTAAGTAGTTGAGAATGCAAAGAGAAGAAGTGACATTCTTGAGAAAAAAGTTCATGTCGATGAGAGTCATTCATCAAAGGCAAAAGACTATATGGATGAAGAGTTAATGGAATGCTCAAAATCTTAAATACAATGGAAGGTATTAATGAAGAAGCTTATACTAATGTCTTGAAGCATTTGCATGGAGATATCGCTTGGAGAATATTGTTTTTACTCATGTTTGAATCAAGTATGAAAGACTTCATTCCTAGTATTTAGATGTCACTTTGTGCTTTTATCTTGATTGAAACTCAAAGATTGAATTTGTGGTCATCTTTTTTGGTTTTGTTATTTTGTTTTGATTGAAACTCAAAGTTCGACTCTTGTAGTTATTTTTTCTTGTTTATAAGATGACATTTTGAATTTGGTATCTTTTTACTTTCCTCCTTTTGATCTATTTATGTTTAGAGAGTTGCTTTTACTCCTATCTTATTTAAGGATCTTTATGGAACTATTTCAACATAATGAGAAAGATATGATTGGAGATGACTTTGAGGATTATGAGGATGAGGATGATGATGACAAGTTTTTATACGTCTTTATCTGTTTATTGTGTGTTGACATCCACAAGATGCAATCCTATAAACGAACTTATAGAACTTGTTCGCTTAAAGGTTATGATTATGTGATTGAATTGTTGAATGACAACGTCACAAGATGTTTTGATTGTTTTAGGATGAGACAAAAGGTACATTCACGACTTTTTGCGAAAAATGAAAAGCTAAGACAAATTTGAAAGCCTCTAGGTATCTAACTGTTCAAAAGCAAGTTGCCACCTTTTTGTTAAATCATATCACATAATGAAAGGAATCGTATAATAACAGAAAGGTTTCAACATTCAAGTCATATTATCTCTTGATTCTTCAATCGTGTTTTAAAAAAGGTTTGCAAGCTTGGAGTATAAATTATTTGTTCATAAAACTTAGACATTGTCTAAGCCTAAATATTATCTTTTCTTTAAGGTAATGAATTACTTCTTTTTTTTTTCCTTCACAAACATAACATTCTGAATAAATATTTTTTTTTGAATAATATGCTTATGCTTATGCTTATTTTATAGAGTTGTATGGGTGTGGTTGATGGTACTTGTATTGCTGCAAAACAAATTCCAGTTTGTGGTAGAAAAACTCACACTACGTGGAATATATAATGTGTGTCTGTTCGTTTGATATGCTATTCACCTATGTGATGTCTGGTTGAGAAGGATCGACTAATGATTATTGCATACTCCTCAAATGTATAAGGCATCCCGAGAATAATTTTCCTATGCCTAAAAAAGGTATATAATTATATTTGTTTGTTATATTTTAATTTCATATTGGGTTCATCATAAATTTCTATGATTATGCAGACACATACTATCTTGTTGATTATGGATATACAAATATGCCTGGATTTCTAGTACCATATCATAGTCAAATATACCATTTACGAGATTTTAGAGAAAGAAGGCAACATCCTCGAGGTAGGGAAGAGGTGTTTAACTATCAACATTCTTCGTTGCGAAATGTTATTGAACGTTGTTTTGGCGTGTTGAAAGATCAATTCTCTATTCTTAAACAAATTCCTCCTTACCCAGTCGATACACAAAAATATATACTTATAGCACGTTGTACTATTCACAATTACATTAGATTAAATGATCGAGATGATTATCTCTTCAATGACTTATAGCAATGAATCAGTGATCGTTTAAGACTTAAAAAGTTTGTTGGAATAGAATAGTCTAATTGAGCTAGATGTGAGTCAACATCATTTCAGGCGAATGGTTCGAGTTTGAGACGACATTGCACATCAAGTTTGAGCAGCATTTGAAAGATAAGTATTCTAATTTATTTTTAATTTTGCTTTTGGGGACTTAAACTGTAGATATTCTAAACTCGTAACAATTTGTTTATTTATTGTTATATTTTTGGTATTATATCTATTAAATTTATTTTTAATTAAAAAAAACAAGAACAAGAATAGCTATCAAACAAATTTTTGTTTCTAGTTCTAAAAAAGAATTAGAAACAAGAAATTGGAAATCGAAAATAGGAAACAGAAAACAGGAAAAAGAAATGTTGCTAAACGGGCCTTACCAATGCGTTTGTTATGTGTTTGGATGCTACTTTGTTAAACCTGGGTTTATTAAAAGTGTATTTGGTAGGGTAGATTTGGAATTTGGAATGTATAATAAACTAGAAGTTTGAAATGAAAGATATGAGTGTCGTAAATGTTATCATGGGAATCGAGATCCAAATAATGTCTGTCTGATGGATTAATAGTTTCTCAATCACATTGTACTGAAATAATTCTTGAAAAATTCAAGTAATTTGATAAAAAATTTATAAAGACATCTTTGGATGCTAGTCATCAATTTTCTTAAAATACAAGTGATAGTATGTCTCAATTGGAGTACTCTTATATGATAGAAAGTTTAATGTATCTTAGGAATTGTACAAGACTCAATATAGCATATGCGGTAGGTATGTTGAGTCGATATACAAATAATTCAAGTCCACGTCACTAGAAAGCTCTTATAAGAGTGTTGAGATATTTAAAATAAACTCAAAATTATGGTCTACATTATACTAGATATCTGACTGTACTTGAAGGGTATAATGATGCAAGTTGGATAATTAGTATGAAAAATTCAAAGTCAACATGTGGATATATCTTTACCCTTGGAAGTGAAGTTATTGCTTGGAAATCTTCCAAACATACTTGTATAGCTCTAACATAAACCATATATCAAAAGAAAAAGGGGCTAAATAAAAATAAATTTTTTTGGAAAACCCCGTATTCTCCTGAAAAAACGTCTTCTCTTCTTTCTCACTCATCCAGCCCAACATCTCCTGATTTCACTCGTGTTCCTATTTTCCTTCTCATTTCTACACTTCCCATTTTTGTTTTGTTTATTGATTTGAAGAGAGTCACTTCTGGACATTGGGCTTTTTGAGTTACTAATTTTTTTTCCTTCTTGATTACAACATGTGGGAGTGGCCATTCAAACTCCCCACCTTTTGGTAATTGAGGATAGGTGCATTTGCTAATTGAGTTATGTAGCTTAGTTTGACTGGATTTGCTAATTAAGGTAAGGTTTTCTTCATCTGGTCTTATTTTTTTAGTTGGTTTTGTTAACTAAGTTAGAATCGTTAGTATCATTATTTTCCGTTCAAGTTAGAAAATATCTTTAATGAGTCATTTTACAAACAATATTTCACAAATAGCGTAAATTTTAAAATATATTAGAATCATTAGTATCATTATTTTCAGTTCAAGTTATAATTATTTAAGAGAAAGTATCTTTAATGAGTCATTTTACCAACCATATTTCACAAATAGTGTAAGTTTTAAAATATTTACATTGATGGATTTCAAGATTTTAATTTTTTGTTTATCCCAAATTTGCCCTTAATTATTAATACTTTATTTAAATGGAATCGTGCTTTATTTAAATTATTAGATTTGATTGGTAATTAAAACTTTCCTTATTTTGATTCCCAATATTAAATATTAAATAGAATATATTCAAATTTTAAAAAATCAATATTGTGTGGGCCCATCCGAATTATTCCCATATTTTTCTCTATTCAATTTCAAATCTCGTCAGAATCATCCATTAACATCATTCTTATTTTTATGAGAAACATTCTTCTACCTTCAATTCTCGTCGATATCTCCTATTCCCAAAATAATAAAAAAATGGACATCAAAACCCAGGAAATGCAGTGACTTCCAATCAGTATTTGTTGTTTTATCCAATCGATGTTGCCGTCACTCTTGTTATTTCCCTTCTTCCAAATTTTTATCGCTTGTTTCACTATTCTCAGAGTTCATAATTATTAATTAGGTTAATGTTTTATTTATTTTGTTAATTCAAAACCACTTATTTACTTTTTTGTTTAATTCTTGCTATTTCTTTTCTTTTTCAAGTGGAAATTGTCAATCATCTAGAATATTTTGTCGAGCTGTTCAAATTTCTAACGAGTAAAGTTTCATCTGACTTCAAATTCGGCATCTAAAATTTCGAATAGAGAAATTTTATTTGAATATTCAAATAATGGGTATGATTTCAAATTAAGGTTTTTAAATATTATATCTCTATATAAATTTTTAATTTTCCTAATTAATAATGTAATTTTATGTTTATTAATATCATTTGATGTATCCTGAACTTTTGATGTTTTGGTAACAGTATTATTAGGTTAGCGCTACGAGGTAAATTAAGTATACAAATCTATTTTAGGTTATAATTTATATACCATGGATCGTAAACTTTTGATGTTTTTGGTAACAGTATTATTAGGTTAGCGCTATGAGGTAAATTAAGTATACAAATCTATTTTAGGTTATAATTTATATACCATGGATCGTAAGATTATAAGAAATTACATTATATTCAACATACGTATCTTTTTTATTTTTTTTGTTGAGATATTCAACATACGTATCTAACATATGAATAAGTATATTTTTATAATACAAATGTATTATTTATACTCATACATCATAGTTTCTTATAAATGTTATATATGTAGCCCTTCTATTCCTGTACGCATGCCACATAGTGGATTTTGGAACGACAAAAGACAATATTAATTATGTGCACTACAAGAATTTGTAACTTTCCCGACGATATTTTTGCCGACACTTCAAAGGCTATCGAGATAAACTCTTTTGCCCGACGAAATCATTAACGTTGGGAAAAACGCACTTTTTTTTAAAACGTCGGGAAAAGTAACAAACTATGAACGTTTAAAAAAAAGTTGGGAAATATCTTCTCTTTTCGACGTTTTAAAAAAAGTCAAGAGAAAGTGTATTTTTTACCAACTTTTTTTCGAAAAACGTCGGGAATAATGATTTTAAAAAATTAACTAAAASATTGTCTAAAAAAATTGTCCTAATAACTTTTCATGATGTTTTATAAATTTTCCCGACATTTTTGAGACAAAGTTACTTTTTCCCGAATTTTTTGAAAAACGGCGGCAATAATGATTTAAAAAAATTGCCTCAAAAAGTGCTCAAACAACATTTGCCCGAAGTTTTTTAAAAATGTCTGGAAATATCTACTTGTCCCAATGGTGTTATAAAGGTCGGGATAAGTTTTCTTTTATCGACATTTTCATTGAATGGTTGGGAAATATTTTTTTAGAATAAAAGGTTATTTTAATTTTCTTGAAATAATAACTAAACCACAATTCACCCGACGGTTTTAGAAATCGTCGGGCAAAGTGGCTGTTCCCTCGACGATTTATAAAAAACCGTTAGGCATAGAGATTTCTCCATACATTTTTTACAATAGAGTTAGGATATGAGATTTTACAATCCTTAGACACCCTCTCTTCTCTAGATTACATTTCTCTCAAACCCTCATCTCTCACTGTTTCCTTCATCTATTGCCCGCACCGCTCACTGTAGCTCTCGTCGCACGCTTGTCGGTCTCTGTCGCTCGACTGAAGAATGGGAGGGAATGGATGCTCTGAGAGCCTTGTATGGAGGCAGTTGTCGGATGAAGAAGCCGACATAGTCTCAAGTCACCGCCGGAGTTATTTCCGCCTTCGCCTCTGCCTCCGCCTCCGCCTCCGCCGCCTCTCTCACTTCTCATTTTCCCAATTATTTCATTTGTATACCTCTTCTCTCTGTCTTAGATGACTTACCAATCACTCAACCCACTCGATTTCGGAGCTTCCCTCGTGTCGAAGGAAACTGTGTCCTACACGTCTTTATTCCAGGTCTTTCCATTTATCTCTTTTCAATTGCATTCCTTGTAACTGAAGCTATGTAGTTCATCAAACTTGATTCTTAAAACCTAGCTTTTCCTCTTTTCCATTTTAATCTTAATGAAGAGACTTTTTCTTTTTGTTGCTTATTCAAAAATCATTTATTCAAAAATCTTTTTCTCTTTAGTTGATCATTATTGAGGAGATTCTAACATTTATGGTGCCATGTTCTTATCATTTTCATATGCTATTTTACTTTTTTTGAAAGCTCACTCCTATGATTTCTTTTTTATGGCTACTCTTACTGTTCTGGTTTCTTTTTCCTTGACTAAATATATGGTTATTGTTGCAACGTCATCGTGACGCGGAGCGGCCGACGTCATCCCCTGAAGGGCCTCTTTCGAAATAAGAGTTTGGAGTCACCACCAACCATCCACGAGATGTGTAATTTTTCATCTATAAATAAAAAACGATCTGTGAAAAATATATTTTTAGTTCGGGAGTCGATTGAGCGTAGGAAAGTTGTTCTCCTTACGACACCAAACAGTTACCAAATTTTGTATGAAATTATCCTATTATATTTATTGGTCCAAAGGAAAATATTTTTGTGATTTTATTTAAATGTCTCACAATCTATTAATTCACACTTTGTTATAGAATATGAATTAATTGGTGTGAGTAACACAAAGACCATTAGAAAAATTTTAAAACCTCGAGAATTTTGAAAGGTTTCAATATCCGTCATTGGAGTTTTCGAAATAATTATTAGTTGAAAATAAAAATGATAAATAAATTTTTTTT
>NW_019104680.1:87382-107436 GCF_001995035.1 Momordica charantia
GCCGTATCCATAGTGTTACCAGGATAAGGTACCCAACCTTATCCATATACTATAGACCCTTTAGGTTACTACTGGAATATTATCCACCTGTATATAGAATATATACTGTATATATATACGCTGTATATTAAATATATACTGTATATCTGTTATATACTGT
Organism: Momordica charantia; assembly: GCF_001995035.1. The sequence continues at coordinate 87,543 of NW_019104680.1, forward strand.
TCCAATTACATCACATAACCTAGGATGTTAGTTTATTGGATTTGGGTTAATGCAATTATATCAATAACAACTTTATTGAATGAATGTTTGTTTCATGTTTACAAACCACGAGTTTAGGGCATAAAACCCAACAAACTCCCTCTTGAACTAAACTCCAGTGGGATGTACAAAAGCTAAAAGCAACAGTGGGTTGTACAATAAAATACAAATACAATAAACTAGGGCATACATTATTCCCTTTACAAGTCTCCCACTTGCCTTAGACTATATTGTACATATCTCGTAGGCCTAGACTATCTAGATGGCCCTCGAACACTTTAGTTGTAAGAGCCTTTGTAAACAGATCATCAATGTTATGCTCCGAAGCGATCTTCGTGACGATCACGTCCCCTCGTTGCACTATTTCTCGTATCAAGTGATACTTTCTCTCGATGTGCTTGCCTCTTTTGTGACTTCGGGGTTCTTTATAATTTGCCAATACACCATTGTTATCAAAATAAAGTGTCATGGACAAAGTCATGTTTGAAACAACTTCCAAATCAGTTAAGAACTTTCTAAGTCATAGTACCTCTTTTGCTGCTTCACAAGCGACAACATATTCGGCCTCCATTGTGGATTCTGCGATGCATCCTTGTTTGATGCTCTGTCATACTACAGCTCTTCCATTAAGAGTGAACACTGATCCCGAAGTGGATTTCCTCGAATCCTTATCACTTTGGAAATCAGAGTCAGTGTATCATGTAAGATCAAATCCTTGGCGCTATACATAAGCATATAGTTCCTCGTTCTCTTAAGATACTTGAGGATATCTTTAACGGCAGTCCAGTGGTCATATCCTTGACTGGATTGATACCTACTGACAATCCCTACTGCATAGCAAATGTCAGGTGTAGTACACAACATATACATCAGACTGCCCACTGTTGAAGCATAGGGAATGCGTCTCATATCCTCAACTTCTTGAGGTGTCTTAGGACATTGTTCCTTAGACAGAGAGATTCCATGTCTGAAAGGTAGTAAACCTTCCTTGGAATTCTGCATCGAATATCTGACAAGCATTTTGTCGATATAAGTTGCCTGAGACAGGGCTAGCATTTTGTTCTTTCGATTCCTTATGATTTGAATCCCCAGTAAAAACTGAGCGTCTCCCAATTCTTTCATTTGGAATTCAGTTGCTAGCCACTTCTTAATGTTAGTTAGGAAACCTACATCATTCCCGATGAGTAGGATATCATCCACATACAACACTAAGAAAGCTACAATGTTGTTGATGATTTTCTTGTATACACAAGGCTCATCAAGATTGTTGTATCAAATCTTATGTTCCGTCGGGAAAAGTCAACTTTTCCCAACCTTTTGTCAAAAGTGTTGGGAGTGACCTCTCCTGAAGCAGTTCTCCAGACATTTTTGCCGACGCAAAAACTTCGTTAGGAATACAAAGTTTCCGAACTAATGTTACATGAAGGATTGTCATATGCCAATTTGATGAAAGGTATAATGGATCATTTAGGATTGTTAGGCTTTTCTGATTATCTTGAAGTGTTAGCATGCATAGAATCTACCCAATTTATTAAGAAAGACATAAAAATATCAAATGACGAGGATGTGCTCTAGTTTTACAACATCATTGATAACTATCTTGTTTAATGTTGTTCTTTGGTTAATGATTGCAGAAATTATCTTTCTAACATATTGGATTGTATACCTTCTATTATTGCAAGTTCGATAAACATTAGTATACAAGCAATTGGTCAATTTCATCACTCAATTGACGCTGCGAACATTTCCTCATTTAACAATCTACCATATATAATGGTTTTGTGCTTTTCTCATCTTCTCTCCTCCCTCATTTTGAATCTCATCAAGTTTCTCTAATCTCTTCATCTCTCCACCATGTTTGTCCACTAAAGCTCTCTCCATCTCACCATCGCCGCCCTACCGCCTATTTTGCACAGTCGCTGCCCCACTGTCCTCTGCACCGTCGTCGCCCCGCTACCCTTCCGCATTAGCTCCGGTTGGTGTCGGTGACTGAGGTATTGGAAGTAGCACCTTCTTTTTTTTTCTTTTGCTTTATATTTCTATCACATGTTTTTTAACTATTTCATTATATCTCCTGAAAGCAAATTCGTCCATCGTCGGTGAAGGAGGTCGTCTCCGGTGAGTTAATCAGTAGCTATTAACCCTATTATTAATTATTTCAAACTGAATCATAGATATGATGTATAAATTAATAAATGTTAACTTAGTTTCTAGCTTACTGTTAGGGTTGACTTTTTACTGCAGAAACATGTGTCGGTAGCCCTGTTTGACCACGTTTTTTACCCATTCCCCATTATTATTTACCAAAAAGGACCACATATTCTTAAAGTAGAACATACATAGATTATTTCTGCATAAAAGTCAAACTATGTTACTTTAGGAAAAATATGAGATAAATGCGGTCAAAGTTGGAAGAAAATAACAGAATTCTATTTTTTTGCAGAATTGCGCCTGACGCATTTTTGGATGGCAATTTGTCAAAACGCATGTTTTGATTAATTAAGGGCAAGGAGGACATTTCCCACATGTTTAAAACCGTGAGTCCAAGTCTAAGTGAGGTGGTTAGGTGAATCTCAACCCTTTTCCACCTAAAATGGAGGGGAGTTTCAACCAACCTATGGTGCTATAAAAGGAGGCCATCCATCCCTCAGCAAATCATTCCTTCCAAGCTTCATTTCATCTTCTTTTAGATGCTCTGTAGTTGTAGAACATGCTTTTAGGGTTTATGTTCATGTTCTAGTTGTTCATTTCTTCGTTTTTCACGCTTTTACCTTTCGTATTGCCTTTAATTCAGTTTCTTACTTTCGTTCTTTGTTCATTCTGTTCTTTTAAAGTTCTTTAGTGAGTTTCAACTCCCCTCACGCTCGAGAGAGAAGAGGGTCAAGCTAGAACTCCTTGTACGGCTTATTTATTCATTTAAATTCAATGAAAAATACTTTCTTTATGTTTTCGTGCATTTACTTTCATTTAATCATGTTCTAATTTAGTTATCAACCTCCTTGTGGAATGCCTTAGTCAAATGATTTGATTTTCAACATGCTCGGGATTTTGGCCAGATTGCGTCTGTCACTTTTTTTGGGTTGGTTTCTAAAAACTTCTCTTTACGTCTTTTTTCCATTTGGCCAGTGGGAACTTGATTTATACACTAAAGCCCAACCTTGGGGGAGGTGAGTTAGGTAAAATAATAGGAAACCAATATGGGATGTGACTTAGGAATAAGCGCATAAAACATGGTCCTAGGCATAGACCCTCTGACCCATAATGCAAATGAGTTGGTAGATATTCTCCAGGATTGTAATCACACATAGGAATATGATTGTAGGTTACCCTAGCCTCTGCAACAASCAAAAGCGGTAGTGAAAGAGTAGAACTCAAATCCCAAGAAAAGTCAGGAATTGCGCCTGGTGCATTTTCCCAACATAGTGTGTTTTCTATGTTTTGCATCAAAACTAGGGTAGGAGACAAGGAGGTTGAGTTTCATTAAATTGCTTGATAGTTAAAACCCAAAACAACTACATTTCACCATTATTTTCTTCCTAAATCACAATTGCATATTTGAACCATTTCACTGCATTACTTGATTTTGAAAAGCAACAAGTCCCTGAGGATTCGACCTTGGATTACTTCCGAGTATTACTTGTGACCGTGTGCGCTTGCACGAGTCTCTAATCTTTTTAAAGGTAGAGAAATCCCAACACTTACCTTTTTATGCATAGACTATGAAGTATGATTGAGTTCATTTTTTTTTTATCAGTATCTATATATTGTGGTTGTGAATTTATGATTGATTGTAAAGTTGTATTATATTAATTGAGTTAATAGCCCTAACGACAATGCAATGTGAGAGAGTATTAATTTTTATTTAATTACTTATTGTAGATAGAAAGTAGTAGTGCAAGTAGAGATAATAATGAAAGTCCCTAAGACTGGATCTACCCTTACTACTGATATTATTTCTGAGACTGGATCTAAACCACCATTACCTATAACATCTAAGAACAGACCAAGTAGACCAAGTAAATCTTCAGTGTGGGATCATTTTACAAAAACTGAAGTGGTAGATAGTAATACAGGAGCTAGATGCAAGTGCAATTATTGTGATAAAGATTATGGTTGTGATACTACATCTGTGAAAACTATCACTTTGTGGAAGCACTTAAAAAATAAGTGTAAAAAGTATCGATATAGAGGAAGAAAAAGGACAAACCACTTTGTAGGGTTTATTAGACCGCGACTTGCCTACAGTTGTTTGTGGCGCCTTTTGCAGTCGGTCCAATTCGCCATTTGGCCGATCTAGCTTAACTAACTGGTTCATTGTAGTTCAACTTTCTTGCTTTTTATARGAATTGATCACTTGACCTCTTACTTAGAAAGTTTGCCCTTTACCACCTTTGCAAGTCACTTTATTATTACATGATATTTTGTTTTAATATTTAAACATAATCTGTTTTTATTTTTGTTTCCTTAGCTTGGTGATTTTGTCCTATTTTATGTGTGTCATAATCACCTTTGTGTTTTATTTTTCTGTATTTGTTACAGAAAATATGGCAAGGATGATAAAGATACCAAGGATTCCTAGGACAAAAGTTAGAAGGACTGTAGTGAATAAGATGATATAAGACTTATCCCTTCTAAATTTTGAACCGGGTCGCGAATTGGATTTAATATACTAAGCATGTATATAATCCAAGTTAATAATTAGCTTCAAATGATTATTTGGGAAAGAGGTTTACTGCTAGATGTTTAAAGACTGAGTGTCTTAAGATCACTATTACCTCTTGAATGCCTTAAGACCTTCTTAGATAATGTATAGAGCCGACACAGTGGAGATGACCTTTACGAAAAAGTGACCAAAGTTTTTGTCTATGAGCTCGGTAAACAAGCTGCTTTGGAAAGGCAGAAGGCCTCAGTCTATGGAGAAAGGATCTGTCTCAACTGAAACAAATGTGGAGTGGTTGTTTGCAACCACAAATTTCCAAGAGTTCTTTTTGAAATTTTTAAAAATTCATTTCTTGTTCGTCGGATGCAATTGTACATGTTTTCATGTACATTTTTATGTCTATATTGTTGCTGATATATATACTAAATGAAAAATTGTGCCTATTTTCGAGATTTTATTATGGGCTTTTGAATGATGATTGTGTCTTATTATTCTCATATACTTTTTGGGTAACACATTTGTTTATTTTATAATGTGATAAGTTTGTCTATAATTATTTCGTTTAAACATTGACGATAATTTGGAAACTTAGTGAAGTTTCGACTCGATGTTGAACAAAATAATTATGATAAAATTTATTTGAAAATTGTAAAATTAGAAGGGTGGTCTGTTATGCATGTAAATTGATGAATCTGCTAATATGGCCTGTAGACTCTGAAAATATGGCATATGCTTCAAAAAATATAATTGTTGAATTGAACAAAGGGGAGAAGCTTAATGAGGATAATTATGAGATCTGGACCATGAAAATCCAGTATGTACTGGAAGAGCAAGAGGCTCTAGAAGTATTAAGCAATGTTTTGATTGAGCCTGAGGAGGGTAATATTGCTCAACATAAGAGGGACAAAGAGACTTATGAAGCCTCGAAGAAAAAAAACTCACTTACTCACATAATTTTGCTGAGCAGCATGGACAATGATGTCATGCGTGAGTTTCGCTCTTATGACCTTGCCTAGGACATGTGGGAAGCGTTAAAGTTGAAATTTGGTGGGACCTCTATCACCAAAGTTAGGCAACTTACCATTAAGTTTGATACTTATAAAAAACGCTTTAATCATAATATGAGGCAACATGTGAGGGAGATGTCTAATATGATTAGTGAGCTAAAAGAAGCTAGTTATGTCCTGATTGATGAACAAGTTCAAGCTACTATTCGATCTCTTCCCCAAAATTGGAAACACATGAAGGTGCATCATACCCACAATGAGGGAATTTTAACTCTTACTGATGTTTCACGTCATCTTGAACTGGAAGAAGACCGTATAGAGACAACAAGGCCTGACAATGCTGAAGCTTATGTGGCTGACCCTAGTTCACATGGGAACAAAGGGCACAACCGTAAACATCATAGAGGTTTTAAAGGGAAATGAGATCAAAAGAATAAGAAACACAAGCAATGTCAAAATGACAAGGGTAAGGGGAAATATCCCATTGTTCGTCCTAAAAACAAGAAAGCAAATATCAAGTGCTACAATTGTCACCGAAAGGGTCACTATGCTCGCGAGTGTATTGAACCCAAGAAGGTACAAACTTTCAGGACATTTAAGATTTGTTCTTTCACTTCTGAAAGTTATGTTTCTAGCTCTGTCTTATTAAATGACTCTCATCCTTTGTGGACTGTAGACTCAGGAGCAACCGACCACGTAGCTAAAGATCATGAGGTGTATGTGGAATTTGTCGAATTCCATCAGGAGCTAGGTGGCTGTATGTAGAAAACAATGCCCGAGTGCCTATAAAGGGAGTTGGTTCCTGCAAGTTGAACATGCGGAATGGATGCGGTTTACTTCTGCATGATGTATTGTATGCACCTGATATTCGACGAAATTTGCTTTCTGTTATTGTCATTCTTAAGATTTGTTATACTTTTACTTTGACTGGAGACTTATTAACTCTGTCTTTGAACAACATACATTATGATGATGGTTTTCTTTTTAATGGTTTTATTATATTGGTTGTTGCTGAAACGATATCTTACAATTATGTAAGTTTTTCCCTTATAACATTATCTGTTGATGTCAATGTTGACATGACTATGTGGCATGTTAGATTAGGTCATATAAGTCAACATAGAATGATTAGACTGGCTAAGGAAGGTTTATTAGATCAATTTGACAAAATAGAATTTCCTTTATGTGAAAGCTATCTGGCTGGAAAAATGGCCAGAAAACCATTTGGTAAGGGAATGAGGACTGAAACTCCATTGCAATTCATTTATTTTGATATTTGTGGACCCATGAGTATAAAGGCTAGACATGGAAGTGAATATTTTATCACTTTCATAACTGATTCCAAACGTTATGGTCATGTTTATTTGATTTCTCACAAGTCTAAAGCATTAGAATGTTTTAGAAAATTTGTAAACTTGGTGGATAATCAATTATATAAAAAGGTTAAGACATTAAGAATTGACCGAGGGCGTGAATATCTGTCTAATCAGTTTAGACAACTATGTGACGAAAATGGTATAGTAAGGCAACTACTCCTCGAACACCAAAATAGAATGGTGCAGTTGAAAGAAGAAATAGAACTCTTCTTGAAATGGTCAGGTCAATGATGGCTCAAGCGAAATTGTCAATCACCTCAAAAGGTGATGCTCTATTGACCGCAACATATATCATTGATCATGTGCCTTCCAACTCTGTTTCTTCCACACCCTATGAGTTGTGGAGTGTTACAAAACCCAACCTTAGTGGTCTAAGACCATAGGATTGTGCTGCTTATGTACACAAGTCATCACATCCACATGGAAAATTAGGTCCAAGAAGTAAAAATAGTATATTTATCAGATTCTCGGAACAATAAAAAAGGTATGTGTTCATTGGTGAACAAGAAAGTTGGAGTGTAACTGAATTTGAATCACGATATGCTACTTTCTTGGAAAATGATTTTCCAAGGAAAGGTGAAATCAGTGATGAGATATCCCTATTTGAAAATTATAATCAAAATGATTTGCTTTCATCAAATCCATCGTGAGATAGTTTCAATATTGTACGAACAATATCTCATCAATTGGGAGATATCTAAACACTACGTATGATTTGGACGAACCACAGACCATTCATGACTCAATTGATCAGTTGTCACATGATTCAATGGAATCAGCACGTGAACAATCAACAAAACCATAAATAAGACGCAGTAATCGTGGTAGAATACCGAAACGTTCTTTTGACGATAAAATTTATATGATTACACTGAATGATGATGAAGAGTCGAGAAGTGTTCAGAAAGTTCTTCAATGTCCCAATAGAGAAAAATGGATGAAAGCAATGGAAGAAGAAATGCAGTCAATGAAAGTTAATAATGGTTGGGAGTTAGTCGATCTCCCAAAAGGACGTAAAACAATTGGTAATAAATAGATTCTTAAGATTAAGCACAAGGCTGTCGGCTCTATTGAAAGATATAAAGCCATATTTTTAGCAAAAGGATTCACACAACAGGAATAAATAGATTATTATGAGACTTTCTCGCCGTTGTGAGGTTTACCTCCATAAGACTCATTCTAGCCATAGTCGCCGATTTAGATTTGAAGTTATATCAAATGGATAAAAAAACAACATTTCTAAATGGTAAATTAGAAGAAGAAATTTACATGCAGCAACGATTGATTTTGTTATCGAAGTACAAGAAAATAAAATATGTAAATTAATAAAGTCAATTTATGGCCTTAAACATTTTTCGAGATAGTAGTCTATCAGATTTCACCACATCTCATATGATTGATGAGGACCAGTGTGTGTATGTCAAAACAAACAAAGATAAGTTTGTAATTCTTTCACTATATGTAGATGACATATTGTTGGCTGGAAAGGATAAGGAGTATGTGTTAGCCATTCATGAATGATTGTCCTCAAACTTTCAAATGAAAGATATGGGTGAAGCAATTTATATACTTGGAGTTAAGATTGAAAGAAATAGCTCCAAAAGGATGTTAGCTCTGTCACAAGGCCAATACATCTAGAAAATTCTGAAAAGGTTTAATATGCAAGTCTGCAAACACATTGATATTCCTATCGCAAAAGGCGAAAATTTGAGTCAAAGAATGTATCCTATGACTCCTGAGGAAATAGAGCTCATGAGAAAAGTTACTTATCAAAGTGCTATTAGAAGCCTCATGTATGCTATGATGTGTACGAGACCAGATATCTACTTTGCCGTTGGCATGGTAAGCAGATGCCAGTCAAACCCTAGCCAACCCCATTGAAAGGTTGTTAAGAGAATACTTCGGTATCTCAAAGGCACTATGAATTATTAGTTGTGCTACCAAGGAAACAATTTAGAATTAGAAGGCTACTCGTACGTTGATTGGGGAGGGGAGATGAAAGAAAATCCCCCTCAGGATATGTCTTCTTACTCAATAATGGAGCAATATCTTGGAGTAGCAAGAAACAAACGTGCATAGTCTTGTCTAAAATGGAAGCTACATTTATGGCACTTTCCGCGGTGCTACAAGAAGCAGTATAGCTTAAGAGATTCTTAAGTCATTTGGGATTTAAAGAAAGTGCACCTCACTTAGTATTGGTAAACCGTGATAGTCAAGCTGCTATAGCTTTCACGAAGGATCCCAAATATTACTTTAAGACAAAACACATAGATATCAAATACAATTTTGTTAGAGATATGATTGCACAAAAGGAAGTATATGTGCAATATTTATCAACAAGCAACATGGTTGCGGACCTCTTTACTAAGCCTATTCCTAGAGATGTATTTAATAGCCACATTAAATCTTTAGAATTACGAAGGTTTTAAGTTTGTATTTCTGAACAAATTGTATTGTGTTTTTTTTTTAACTATGGAATAAAGTTTTGTACTTCATTATGCATACACACAAAATGTTTAGTACATTTAATAAGAAGTATGACAGACAGTAGATTTGCTCTCTTACACGAGCAATCGCTTCTATGACTTGCATATCAGTTAGAAATGAGATAATTTTAAGCAATCTTTTTGTTGTAGTGGTACAATAAAATATGAGAGTAAGTGCTAGCTTAAAATGAGATATCACATTGATATGTGATCGAGATGAAATCATATTATGATCGATGGTGACAAATCTCATTATTCACCTTAAATTGTCTTTGAATGCCAGATGGAAGTCCTGTTATCATTAGTTGATAAATTATTAAGGTAGAGTTGTGGACTCAAGTTAGATATTGAGTATATCTGAACTATCATCTGTACAGTATTTAGTTGTGAAATATACTCTAACGAGATAGAGTAAAATACTGTAACACATGTTTCATACCACGTGTGCCAATTTGACTACCAAGGGTAGCAGCAGTTAATTGATCTCTACTTCATTGTTGTGTGAGACCCGTGAGATTAAGAAATCTCCACAAGTACCCTTATGACATTTTTGGCTAAAATTTGGAAGTTCTATTGCAATGGTAGCTTTCTTAGGGAGGTTGCCAATGGTCATGAATGATTCGGTCTAATGGGACTTACCTAGAAAGCAGTTGTTTGGGAATGGAAATCTTTTAGGAAAGGGAAGATCATTTCGAGTGTCACATTATAGTGTATTCACAGGTCGACCAATTATATTTTTGTAATATAATTGTGAATACACACATTTATGAAATTAATATTTCAAAAGAGATCATGAGTTGTGATAAATGTGACTAAATGACTCTAAGGCACTTCATACTGACTCTACTCACTCATTCAAGTTACCTTACATACTTAACAGTTGTAAAGTGACTCGCTTTCGAAATTAAAGTATGACGGTCACACAACCTGTTTTTCTTGTATGATTTTTTATGCTGGTGAACTGGAATTTGTTTCCTGTTTTTTAGACATTAAAAGAGCCCCATAAGAAGTTTGGACATATTTTTTTTGTCGTTCGTCCATAATGAAAGTACATTATGTGCGAGTGGGATATGTAGGAGTTATTAAATCCAAATTCAAACTAGAATTTGAATCTTAAATAGGGGAGCAGTTAAATAACTGCTCCTCCTCCCCCCTAAATCTCTCCACTTTCTCTCACTGTGTGTGCCATACGGTGTGTGTGGTTTTCTCCAGAAAACAGAGAGTGAGAGATTCCTGAAAAAAACACAGAAAAAGAACTTAGAGTTCTTGGTCTCAAAATTCTTCACCACTTGAAGAATTCAGGCGGTGAATCGTGAGATTATTCCGTTCGTGATCAATCTTCGATCGCGACTTGATTTTCGTGGATTCCGCTGTGACACTACAAAGGTTAGTATCTTATCCCTTGAAGAACCCAACACACTTTAACTTTCCAACCTGCTAAAGATGGAAAAACTGGAAGTAATTTTGTGTCTACATTTTTTAGTTAACAAGCATCTAGAACGACATGTGCTAAAATGATAATATAATTATAGGTGAGTTACCATTCAGATTTGTAGGGAATGAGGGATTTATATTATTTTGCAGTGTTTTATATCCTAAGTTTGACACTCCATCGAGAATAAATGTTGCTAGAGATTTGTATCAACTCTATTTTGAAGAGAAAAAATAGTTAAAATCTCTTTTAGTCAAAACTTCTCAAAGAGTTTGTCTTACAACTGACACATGGACTTCATTGCAAAATGTTAACTACATGGTACTCACGGCACACTTTATTGATTCAGAATGGAACTTGCAAAAAAGAATTCTAAACTTCTGTCAAATTGAAAACCATAAGGGAGAGACTATTGGCAAGGTTATTGAAGATTGTTTATTGGAACGGGGGATTGATAAAATTTTTACCATCACGATAATGCAAATTCTAATGATGTGACCATTTCTTATATTAAGACGAGACTCACAAGTTGGAAAACTCTTAACTTAGATGGAGAACTATTACACATGAGGTGTTGTGCTCACATCATAAACTTGATTATAAATTAAGACCTAAAAGATATGCACAACTCTATTTTTAGTGTTTGAAATGCAATAAGGTATGTTAGATTATCTCCTAAAAGATTGTCAAGATTTAAAGATTGCATAGAAAAAGAAAAAATCTAGTCTAAAGCTCTTGTTTGTTTAGATGTGACAACCATATGGAATTTTACTTATTTGATGCTTGAACATATTTTGAAATCTGATAAAGCTTTTCAAATATTAGAGGAAGAGGAGTTAGATTTTTCTAATTACTTCAAAGCAGATGAAGAGGGAAACAAAAAATTGAGGCCACCAACTTCTGATGATTGGATTAATGTGAATGTGTTTGTAAAGTTTTTTAAGGTGTTTTATGAAGTCACTACAAAGATAAGTGGTTCTCTATATGTGACTTCTAATTCTTACTTTCTTGAACTTCATGGTATCGATAACTAATATTATTTTAGTAAATAATTGTATTAATTCGTGCTTTAATGTGAGGATATTTATCTAAGAAGCATACTAAAGTGAGAAATTGAGTGGAAAAGTTAATTATCATATGCTAAATCCTCATGTTGCTGAATTTATGCAACTTCCTTCTTATTTCCCCTATTTTTGGTTTCATTTTGCAGGATCTGGAAAAGTTGTTAAAGTGTAGCAGAATTAGAGGAGAGATGTTCGAGCGTTACAGGGCTAGAGCATCCCGATACTGGAGCATCGCTTTCTGCAGAAATCCGTGGGCAGCACAGTAACACGCAGGATTTTCACTTATGTTTGTACAACGTGCGTTTTACTGAGTTTTGCCCTAGTTTTTTGGAGGAGTTATAAAAGCAACAAGATGTGGGTCGTCTCTTCATGATTCCCCAAGGGGTAATCGATCCTAAGAGAGAAAATACTTCAAATACAGTGCTGAAGTCGAGAAGAGCATACCACATTTCGAAGAAGAGTTGACGACAGGGAGGAGCTGTTGCTGGATATTGCGTGCTGGTGTGATCTCCATCTATGTTTTTCTCTCTTTCTCTAGAATGGGTTGTATCTTTTCTTTACCCATTTCGTTTTCCTTTTCCCCCATGAACTAAGCCTCATTTCGGAGGAGATTTAATTGCTCTAATTGTTGAACAATCGAAACTCTAGCTGTTTTGATTTCATTATTAAACAGAGCTGTGCATATTTCCTTCATCTTACTGAACATTGTTGGCCACCTTGTTTAGTATGCTAGCTTCTGTATGACTTTGAAGGGCTTATGGGTAGTTGACTTGCTCTATTTGTGATTGCTACTTTTTTTTGGTAAGCTTGTAGATACTCACGAATGGGGTCCCCTAATCATGCTTAAAATTTGTGTTTATTGTTTGGGTATTTAGCAACGGGAGTTGTGGGTATCCATATTAGGTGTCTCGGAAGGGAACCATGTCGAGTTGAGCAATAGTGAGTGATTTCAGGCTAGAGTCGAGGTTGGGACTAGTGAAAGCATAATAAATATTCCCCGTTTTTTCCATATATGTTAATCCCTTATTTACATTCTGTGCTAAAGCATTTCTTTGCCCCAGCATCTGTTATTACAGTATTTCTTTCCTGGATTTTCTTTCTGCATTTTTATAGCATTTTACTTAGTTTAGTTATACAAATACCTATTATCMTTTATTTGTATTTTTAGTATCCTTAAATGCATGCTTAAGGTAACATCCTTAGTCCCTATGGATTCGACCTTGTTCGTACTACAATCGATGAGTATAGTGTACACTTGCACTTGCATTCATCACAGTTGTGGGAATGCAACAGGTATTCAAGAGGTTTTATTGACTTTGAGCCTAAATGAAGGTTCTATTTTATGTTCAATGACTTTAAGTATGAAGAAAATGTTTGACAAGTATTGGGGTTCAGTTGAGAAAATGAATAAGTTGATATTTATTATTGTGGTGCTTGATCCTCGTTACAAATTGAATTATGTAGGATTTTGTTTTTGAATTTCTATGAGGATTGTATAGCTAAAGAGATGCTTGATCGTATCAAGATGTATTTGGTTCGTATGCATAATTTCTACAAATCACATGACAATAATCTTAGTCTTGATACCGAAAGTTGTAGTACTGAGTCTTCTCAATCATGTGTTACCATGGATGTGGAAATTAGTGGAAATGTTTAAGCGAGTAGTCTTGTAATATCAAGATACAAGAAGATAAGAGAAGAGAAGTGTTCTTTGGAATTGAATAATCATGTGAACTGATATTTAAGAGACCCTCGTGAGGAACTTAATGACAATTTTGATGTTTTGGCTTGGTGGAAAAATTCATGGCTATGAGTTTTATAAAAAATTGTCCAATATGTTTTAGCAGTTCTAGTATCTACGGTTGCTTCTTAATCAACATTTAGTACAGGAGAGGATTCTTGATTCTTCTAGAAGTTCTTTAATTCCTAAAACAGTAGAGGTTTTGATATGCACGCAAATTAGATTCGTGGCAAATTAATATTATTAGATCTTCCTCCACAGCTCAAAGAATTAGAGACTTGTGATAAAATTGAGATAGATAACTTATTTATTGTCTAATTGTTCTCGATTATTTTCTATATATTCTTGTAATATTTTATACTTTCTCTCTTTCTCTCTTTTTTCTTCGGAGTGTTTTGCAATCCTCTACCAATACCATGCATAAATAAATCTCATTAGATCGTTATGGTTTCGATTGTAAGTAAAATAATTAAATATGATTTTAATGATAAATGCTTCTTTTTATTCTCGATCTTTTCAAAATTAATTGCTGCTATTGTATTTGAATTTTCAGGACTAACATATAGATTATGGAGTCAAAGATCAAGATCTTTTAGCTTGTTGCTCGTGATGTCAATTGTTGCTCTTAATAGAGATTTAAGAATTTAATTTTCTATTTGTTTGGACTGGATGAACTTTGGAGGACTAATATTGTAAAGTTTAATATTTATTTTGAATTAGGACTTCAATGTTGGTTTGAATTAAGATTTAAAATTATGCGTAAATTAAGATTTTAATTCTTCTATATTTTTTTTGGTTCAGGTTATAAACAAAATAAATTTAAAAAAATGTGACAACCCGACAACCCAATTCGACCCAACCCAAAATTTTTAGGTTGGGTTGGCCATCAATTTGGCTTTGGTTGGGTTCCACATCTGGCCAACTCGAATATTTGGGTTGGTCCTAAAAAACCCTCTTAACTCGATCCGACCCAACCCAACTCGTTAACACCCCTACACCTAATTCTTTATCTCTCATTTTCTTGCAAAAATTTAAATTATAAATTAAACATCCGAAATGTGAGGAATAAAATAAACATACGTACCTGATTTATACATAATACACTAGAATAATTTTATATACTCACATTTTTAAGCAACGATGCATCTCCATCAATTGTTTGTCCTCCAATCTTCCCAGTAAATTTCTCGCCATCACCATCCTTCGATTTTCCTTACCACCATCCCTTCCATTACCTCCATTTTTAAGACTTCCTATTAGTTTTAACACTGAACCTTTGTAGACTTTTAGTACTCATGCTTCTGATATCTACTTATAGACTGCCTTATCTAAGGTGCCTAGAGATATTAAATTTCTTTTAAGATTTGGGACGTACCTGATAGATGATAGGATTTTTTCTTGACCGTCTGTTAGCCACAGTCTTACTGATCCGATTCCCCAAATTTTGCATTGTTGGTTGTTTCCCATGAGTACTCTGCCACCTTCCACTAAGCTCAAATTTTCGAAATAATGCTTATTGGAAGTCATGATATGAACACCTTGAATCTAAGATCCATTCTTCAGATGGATCTATGTCTGTTATCATCAAGACTTCGGCTGATACGTAACCTTCATGGATGTTTGTTGAATTATGTTCATTCTTTTTCCCTTGATTTTTTTTTATACTCTAGTTTTCGGCAATCTTTGATAACATGACCAGTTTTATGACAATAAAAGCATTCGTTTTCTTTATCTTTGTCATTTACCTTCGTCTTTGCTTTGTCACTGTCTTAAAATTTCTTCTGAAATTTGGAGTGGTAGTTTCTTGATTTTGTATAGCCTCAAATTGATAATGCTTTTGATGCCTTTTTGTGGTTCTTGATCTCTAGTTCCTTAGATCGAAGTGCATCAAGAACTAAGCTAAGCGTGAGGGCGTCCCTACCATATTTAATGGCAGCTTTAATTTCTCTATAGCTTTTCGGTAGTGAGTTCAACAAGATAATCACTTGATTTTCTTCGTCTAACTTGTCTCAAATGTTTGTTTGTGAGGTTAAGGCAAATCTTGGTGAACTCATCTATATTTTCTTCTAAAGTTTTTGTGGGATCCATTCTATATCCGAAAAACTTTTCTTTCAACAGTATTTTACTTGATAATGATTTGGTCAAGTATAAAGTCTCCAATTTCGTCCATAGCTCAACTGCTGACTCAATTTCATTCACCTGCCGCAATACATTGTCTGAGAGATACAATACCATGATACTAAATGCAATCTCATCCATTTCTTGCTTTTTTTCGGCTATAGTCGTTGTAGGTAAAGTTTTATCAATAATCTTTGCTACCTTTTGTTGGACAAGAGCCCTTTCAATTTTTTCCGTCATAAACTGAAGTCTCTTTTGTCGTCAAACTTCTCAAGTTCAAACTTCGCCGACATTCTTGATACTTAGAAAATAGAGAAAGAAAGGAAAACGAACAGGAGTTTGATGAACAAAAAAATAAAAAATCTTTCGAGCAGGACTTTTGCAAGAAACTAATAGTGAATCTTATTGGAATTTCAAGAAGAGTTTAGGTACGGTGCTCTAATACCATTTGCAACTAAAAATGCAGGTCACTTGGAGATATGATTGAATGAGAGGAATGATGTAAGAGAAGACAAATGAGAAGTACACAAGGTTTAAAGTGGTTCGGCAATGAGCCTACGTCCACTGTACAAAGTAGAGCTGGAAGTTTACTAATTCTGGAAGAATAATCATACAAGAGATTTACTCAACACAAGTAAGTACACCCCATCAACTCTCTACCTCTATTTCTGTAAACTCTCTGTTTTATAGAGTGATACAAAGAGTAACCGAAGGTAAATATGGTTGATAGTTGATTTGGTGTCATAACTTCACATATTTAATCACTACTTGCGTTTTCTCTGTCTTCCTCTCTTCCCTTCCACTTTTTTGTTTTTCTTTCTTTTTCTAGAAAAACAAAATTTTAGTTTTTACTTAATCATTCACTTACATTTTCTTTGTCTCTCTTCCGACACATTCCCAGTTCTCTTTCTTTTTTTAGCCCTCGCACGTGACACTAAAAGGATATATTACGTAAAAGGATATATTACGTATTTAATAAAAACCCAAGGGTAATATTGTCCATAAAGTGTTTCTTACACATCCATATTTTTTAATATAGTATAGATATAGATATAGATATATATATAGATAGATATTGATATAGATAATGGATAGTTTATATATGAATCATATAATTAAAATTATATTAAAAATTTTGTTTTTCTTATCAAATTATGAAGCAATATAAATATAAAAATTTTAATATATTTTATAAATGATTATCCAACATGTAATTTACTACAAAAAGAAATGTCAAAAATGGTTTATTTAATTATTTGTTAATTTCTTTCCATGCCAACTAAATTTATATACTAATTATCATTAAAATGACCATTCAACCTAATTTTCTTTACCTAGTCAATACTTTGATTAAAAAGTTAACTCATTTTAAATAATAATTTTTTAAAAGATATTAATTCCAACACAAGCCAATCAAAATAGTTAAATTAATTAATGGTACAAAATATCCTTTTTATTTTATTTTTTATGCTAATACAAATTTTACATTGCACTAGTAAAAAGAGTTTGGCAAAACTATGGGTTTAGATAAATGAGCTTGTTATGTTTGTAGACCGTACGTGAATTTGAATTTTAAAATAAAAAAGTTTAAATTATTTCTATATTAATTATATATGTGTGTATATATATATAACAATATTTTAAGCATGAATAATTTATTTTCAATACAATTATTCATCTAAATTCTTTTTAATGATTAATTTTTGAAATAAATAATTAATCAAAATTTTAAATATTTTTCGAGGTGTTAACAAAATGTACAAAAACTAGGTGAAGACTCGGGCATTCAAGTTGGTGACCTCGTCTTAAAAAAGGTCCTAGAGAGTTTTTTAGCTGACTTGGGAGGGGCCCTTCAAAGTAAGAAAAATAGTGCGGCTCAACCCTTACACCTTGGCCAACCTGAACGATAGCAAGCTACTCCATCCATGAACACTAAGCATCTACGAGTTTACTATCAATGAATGTAAAGCAATCCTACCATAAATAGGAATGTTACACATCATTAATAAACGACGAGCAACACGATTCTACATTCGAGTCTACCTAAAATTGTTGAGCTACACTCAAATGGGATCGAGGAATAATATTAGAATAAAGCACACATACTCGTTCACAATTTTTTTATTAAAGAACAACTTAAAGTGTTCGGTTCGATGTCCCCCCCTCCCCATTATTAAAGTTGAGGGTTACAAGTTGAGAATTCTAATTTTATTTTGAAATGAATTTTAGCTCAGTCTGTGTAAGTGCACTTCGGAAAATGAAATAATTGAAGGAAGTTTGTTCATTGATAAAAGGTTGAGGTATAGATGCCCGGACCAAAATTATAAAAAGAAGAAAGAAAAACCAAAAATCTAAGTTAAAGTGCGGGTTGTAGTATAGGCACTTTGATCTAATAACAGAGCAACAAAAGAAAGAGATCCAACAGCTCACTGCCCTAGTCAACTTGATTGTTGGCTCGCTTCTCGGCGACCACATCTTCATTTTCTTTCTCCATTTCAGCCTCATAATCCTTGAAGACCAAGGTAAGGTCAAGGTCTGGAGTGATCTTCCTCACCTTGCTGGTGGTGTGTCGAAGCCACGGTTGGCTAGGTCACTTATTAGCTTCCTAAACTCTGGCAGCTTCATGATGACTGCCTCAAAATCAGGGTAGCTTAACCACTCTGCCTCAACCGCCTAGTGAGCTTCTCTTTCTGCATCGTGTTCTTTGTCTTGCTTTGCAAGCTGACGGCTTCCTTAGCCTTCATCTTAGTAGCACCAACATCAAGCCGAGCCTGGCTCAGATAAGTCTCTGCTAAAGAAAGGTATTTTTGGAGCCTGTGTTCTCAACCCGAGCTTTACAAGTTCGATCTTCAGCTTCTCAATCATCTTTGTCCCCTCGCGTTACGGTTAAAGCTGACTTTTTGTTACGTATCCATAATCGATGTGCGCAAGTGTATACTATTCTTGTCGACTGTAGTATAAATAAGGTCGAAATCTACAGGGACTAAGGATATTACTCTAAGCATAYTTAAGAATGCCAAAAAAATTCAAATAAAAGATAATTAGTGTTTCTGTAACTAAAGCTAAATGAAGTAATATAAAAACACAGAGAAAAACTCTAAGAGAGAAAATATTGTAATTCAAAGATGCTGGGGTAGAGAAATGCTTTAGCAAGACGAATAGAACGGGGAAACAAATAATGAGATGGAAACAAGGGAGATCGTTATATGCCTTCACTCACTCATAGAAGACGCTGTAGTATAAAATCGCATGTTGATGCTTAACCCGACTAAAGAAAAGTAATCTAACCACAAATAAAGCCAAAGACGATACATATACACCCTTTCGAGTTATACAAGAGCAAATAAACTGATAAATGCCGCTGACAAAGATCAATAAGATGAAAATATTATAACGACTCTATTTAATAGCAGCAAAAATATGCTAGAAAGCTTCTGTTCACAAATTACAACAAGGGATCCCTCGAAATGGGGTTTAATTCATGGAAAATGAGGAAAATACAATAGGTAAAGAAAATAAACAACCCATTTCATGAAAGAGCGCTTTTAAACCCGCTGAAATCTCTAGCTCAATGAAGAAATCAACAACTCAAGTTTCCAATTGATAACTCTCCATAAGAGAGTGTTTTGAGGTCTAATTTAGGTGATATATGTGCGAAAATGTGAGGGTCATTGTTGAAATATCATGGAAAATAGTAGAAATCATCTAGCTAGGGTCCTGAGCTGTAAGAATTCTCGATTTTCTTAATTTGAATGAATTATGCTTAATTATTGATGTTTTGAATAGGAATTGTAGTGGTTGGAGAGGACAAGTTGAGTGTTTCCAAGTCTGTTAAGGGTGTTGCTGGAGTGTGGCTGGAGTGTGGCTGGATGAGCGTTTATGTTGGAGCTCAAGGCCGTTCGGATGCCCTAGTGCTTGTGACTGCGTAGTAACTCATCCTATCAATTTTTAACCGTGTTCGTACAGCTTCC
>NW_019104680.1:114696-138934 GCF_001995035.1 Momordica charantia
AGTTCTATGGAAACTTCTGTTTGGAGGACGCTTAAGAATGATGCTTGTCGATTTCTTGTTTTTCCGGTGAATTTGATTACCTGACTTTGTTGTGGTTTCAATATTCCCTTGATTTTTGTTCATGAGAAATTCAATGCTTTTCATTTGATAGCCGAATAATGCTTTAGTTTTATGGTTAATTAATTTCTCTGTTTGTTAGAGATTCTTTTTGTAATGGGGTTCATCACCAATAGAATGTTGGAGAATATGTGTTCATCTCCTATTGCAGTTTGTTGTTTCTTTTGTATTGGAGGCAGGGCTGGACCTTTGATTCGCTACTGCGTGTTTCTATGAGTGACCTTTTCTTAAATGGAAGAATCATTTCTTAACATAAATCTTCTCTACTTTCATTCACTTCCTTTTTTTTTCCCTCCCTATTTCCATCTCTCTCGTCATCAATCTAGAGAAAAAGGTTCTTGAGAGTTCTATATCCATTTTTTTCCTTTGAGGCTAGAAACATTAGCTTCATTGCATTAGCAAAAAGTTACAAAAAATTTCAATGCACCCAAGAAACCACAAAAAACTCAAAAGTGCACACCGAGAGGATGCAGAGGATTTTTCTAGATCCATCCACTCATCCCGATATTAAAATCTTTCCTTAGAAAATTCTCTCATTTCTTTCATACCATAAACCCCATGTGATTGCCTTCTTAAATCTTACCATGAATCTATAGCAGTTTGGCCCTAATCTTGAATCTGTACAGCATAACAATTGAAGGATATTATCCTTGGTTGACTTATCAAGAACCCAAGAACACAACCAAAAGAAAGAAACAAGAATCTCAACGTTTCTGGCTGCTAGAACAATGGAAAAACAGATGTTCTTGGTCCTTCCCTGACTTGAAACAAAGTACAGCAACTTGGACTTAGATCAACGGAAGGGCATCTTCTTTGCAGCCTACTAGCAGTATTCATACCTTCCTACACAAAGGTCTTCAACTTCTTGGGACCATTCATCTCCTAGATCCTATTCATTATAGGTTGTGATTTTGTGAGCTCTCAGAACGGAGAGTTCACAGTAAATATGGCTGATGAACGATGGTTGTAATTTTCGTAGTTTAGGATTTAATTTGAATTAAGGGTCGTGAAAGAAAATTTACAAATTTTGAAAGTCATACATTAAAGAATGCTAATTTGAAAGGTGCGAAAGGCATTTTACAATTGATACCAACCTTGATTATCTCCATATTGCATTCAATAAATTTTTTTAAATTTTTTTGATGAGAAACCAAGCTTTTCCTTGTGACAAATGAAACGAAAAGTATATGAACAAGGCATACAACAAAACAGCCGACCAGGATGGGAAGTTTTGATTTCCACAAAAGAATCTTTTCAAATCCAGCCACCATTTATTCTTGACAAGATTAATTCAACCAATGATGTGGGAAAAAAAAATTTGTGGATTCTATCAATTCGGATGACGAGGAAGATTTAAATTTAAGCATAAGTAGTCAAGATTCCCCATCTTTCTTAGAAAATTAGGACCATATTCAGGAGGAATTTTCGGAGTTTTCATTTGCGGAAGATTTTAATTCTCTCTTTAAGGAAGGCCCATTGCCATCTCCCTCTTTAACAATTCCTGTACACAACATCAAAAAGAAAACGTCTGGCAAAGAAGTAGATTTGATTGACAAAGAGGAAGCTTTGGGTTCTAAAGATCATGGGGTTATGTCTTATTTTGAAGCTGTTAGAATCTCTTTAGTTCCAATCTTACCAAATATGTGAAGATTTTATATTCGGGTAGAAGAGGGGTTTGGCTCTCTTGCTCTTAAGTTTCAGCACT
This sequence comes from Momordica charantia, assembly GCF_001995035.1. The sequence goes on from NW_019104680.1 coordinate 116,519, forward strand.
CTGATACCTTTTTAATAACACTCATTTGATTCACATAAGCTTTCCCATAGCCTTGATGGAAGGTTTTTTTTCGAAGAGATCCCTTTGTCTTTCAAGAGTGGAAGTTCTGTGGTTTGTTCTGAAGAGAGGTTTATTTTGGTGCATTGATCCTCAAACTTCATTGTGATTGGTATTGGTTTTTGAGACGCTCGGTTTTGGTGTATTTGGTTTCCAAGGGTTTGTACATGGATGCTGCTGTCAAGTTTTTACTTCAGCTTTCAAAGTTTCTTGTTTGTTTCTTTTGGTTGTGCTCTCTTCAGTTTCAGTCTGCAGCTTGGTATTTGTTTTGGATTATTTTTATGTCAAGTTTTCTCAGGAACTCAAAGATATATTCCCAGAAGATAATATTGGCGATGTCGAAGCTAAAGAATCTTCTCATTGAGTCCTCACATCTTGGTGGATGGTTTTGTTTTGTAGTTAGCTCGATATTGTCGTTGACTTTTATTATTCTTAATGCTCCCTCTTGAGCCTATTCTATGTTTTGTTTTTTCTTTTTTTTCTCCCACTCCTCCGGGAGTTTGTATTCTCGAACGTTTTCTCCTTTTTATATATCAATGAAAAGTTGTTTCTTGTTCAAAAAAAAAAAAGTTTTGTAGCTAAAGCTTATTAGGCCTCTAATTTTTAGTTTTTCGTTTTTGCTTTGGCTTTTGTCTTTTCGGGGTCGTCAATTTGTATTTGATGGTCTTTGTCCTTGGCTCTCTGTACTTGGTGGTTACTTTTCTCTTCGATTCTTTTAGGAAGTTTGTATCTTTGAACAATTTTCTTCCTTTTCATATATCCAATGAAAAGATTGTTAAAAAAAAGAAAAAAAATTACAGAACAACTTTGAAACAGACCCCATAAAGAGACATTAAGTCTAATAAGATCCCAAACAGACTCCTTGTCTCTTTTCACTCCCCTAAAAATTCAATTATTTCTCTCAAGCCAAATCACCGACAAGATAGCTAAGAAACAATTTTATCACAAGAAACTCCCTTTTCCCAAAAGGGAGAAGACATAAGCACTTCCTCCAACATAGCCCTGCACTTCCTATTACGAACCCAAGCCACCTCAAAGGTCTCAAAGAACCGCCCCCAAATGCCCTGAGAGAAAGGACAGTGCCACAACAGATGGTCCAGGTCCTCCTAAGCATTCTTGCAAATAACATACCGTTGTAGCCCCAAGTAAAACGAAGAACTCCTTTGAACACGATACAAGGTACTAATTTTCCCATGTAAGACCTGCCCCATGAAAAGCTTAATTTTCTTTGGAATTTTTACTTTCCAAAGCGAGGTGAACAGTGGGACTAGGGGAAAGAGAAAGGGAGCACAAAAGCTTGAAGAAAGAACAACAAGAAAACCCCTTCGGCAGACTAGGGGACCAAACACGGAAATCCTTTCTACCTCAAAAAATAGGAGCACCTGTGAGCATGAGAAGCAGCTCAACAACTTTCTGAGACTCTTTGTCGGTCAAAGACCGGCCGAGGCCTAGAGAAAGAGACAACCCAACCCCCCCTAGAATCTAACACTATGTACCCTCTTGTCAAATAAATGATAGAGACAAGAGAATAAAGAACAAAGGGGTTTAACACCCAACTAGAGGTCCTCCCACAAGTAGGTATCATGGCTATCCCCAATTGTCAGAATTGGGAGAAAAAAGGGAAGCCAGAGGAGATAGCCTTCTAGGAGCCGTTTGGTTCAAGGTTTTAAAAAGATTACCTGAGAATAACAAGCCTGGGAATGAAAGATACCTGTGTTTGGTTGTGCATGGAAATGATATCAGAATCTACTTTCAACAATTAATTTATATTAACTAATTTTAAATAATTAATTGTTGTTAGACAATTATTTTTTATTAGGCAAATTACTTAAAATAATTTAAAACAATTAGATTTGAAATTTAATTTTCATTCATTAGAATAATTATTGTAAGTAATATATTTTTAATTTTTTGTTTAGCAATAAATCTTAAAATTAAAAAAAAAAGTTATTTAACAATTTTATTTAGGATCTTTTAATTATAATTAATGAGTACAATAATCAAATTGAAGAATTAATAGTCCATGTTATATTTCATAAATAAAATAGAATCTGTATCAAAGTGACCGCTAAATATAAACAAAATTAATCATTTTCCTCATAGTCGTACTATTGCAAGAAGAACAAAAAAAACCCTTCTATTTTCTTTTGTCCGAAAATAACCAAAAGAACAAATGAAGAGAGAACAACATAGAATAAATTTCTTCTCAAATTAAAATAACAAGTACAATAAGAAGAACAGAGGAATAGATTAAAAGAATAACAAAAAAAATAGTAGTTGAAAAATGATTCAGCTTCTTGTTGAGGAAGAAGAAACTAGGGGTGTTCACGGGTTGGGTTGGGTCTGGTCTGGTCGGGTTAGGGGTGTTTTTTGGGACCAACCCGAATTTTTGGATTGGCCATATGTGGGAACGTTGGGTTGAAAAATGATGGCCAACCCAACCCAAAAATTTCGGGTTGGGTTGTCGGGTTGTCTTACCTACTTCAAAAACGGGCGGTGACGATCAACGGGCGGCGGTGGTGAGAGGAGATGGTTAGAGCTTTAAACTTGGTTGAGTGGACAAAAATGGAGGAGAGGGTTTGGTGTTGGGTAACAATGGAGGAGAGGAAGAGATTAAAGAGGAGATTAAAAAATGAGGTAAGGAAGAGAAACCTTAAATGATAAATGGATGGTTGAGATTAAATCTCAACGGACGGCTGAGATTGAACATAAAAAGTAAAGGTATTAATTAATAATTATTATATATATATATATATATATATAAAACAGTATGTCGGGTCGGGTCAACCTGACTTTTTCAAGGGCCAACGCGAGACCCGACCCAACCCAATCGGGTTGGGATTTTTCCAACCCAACCCAACCCAAGGTTTAATCCAACCCAACCTCGTCGGGTTGTCGGGTTTTTTAACACCCCTAGAAGAAATTTTGAATGAAAGTGATGAGAGAAGTGGAAAGTTACGCAACAAATAAGAGAGAGAAATATGATTTCATAAGAGAGAGAGGAGGGTTTTCAATAAACCCACCTTTTTCCACGGGATTTATTGTCCTTCCATTTAGCCTCGTAATGATGCCTGGGAATAATCTTTTCCTAGGCAAACAAATTTTGATCCTCCATTCGAACATGGGCTCCCAATTAACTAAGTGAACTCCACCCCCCCGTGCACTCCTTCCCAAAGGAAGTCTCTCATCATTTTCTCCACACTTTTACTAACTGACAGGGGAACTTTAAAGAGAGAGAGGTAATACAAGAGAATCCCAATTAGCATTGATTGAATAACCGTTAATCTCCCCCCTTTAGAGGAAAGGCCTTTTACTCAAGGACAGGCGTTTCTAAATCTTCTCCAATACCGGGGCCCAAAAGGCAACACTTAGGATTATGATTCAAGGGAAGGCCTAAATAAGAAGAGGGGAGATCCACCACTTCGCAACCTACCATGGAGGCCCAATAGGAAAATTTCGAGGGATCACAATTAATACCCAAAAGCGAACTCTTACCTTTGTTAATCTTGAGCCCTGAAATAGCCTAAAAAAAGACGAGGATATTCAGATTGTTAAAAGCGACTTCCTTCCCCGATCAGAAAAAGAGAGTATCATTAGTAAATTGAAGATGAGATAAACTTGTCCTCCCCCTCTCCCTACCCACAGTAAAGCCCTCCAAAGCTCCTTTATCTACACTTGAAGAGACCAACTTGCTTAGAATATCCACCACCAGAATGAAAAGAAAAGGAGATAGGGGATCTCCTTATCTCCCTAGTGGCTTTAATGTTCCCCCTAGGTCTCCCATTCACCAAGATCGAAAAATTAACCGAACTTGTGCAGTTCCAAATCCAATATCTCCATTTAAAGCCAAAACCCTTCCTCCACAACACTTGGTCCAAGAAGTCCCAATCGACATGATCGTAAACTTTCTCAAAGTCTATCTTAAAAATGACACCCTCCTGCTTCCTCTTCCTATAATCTTCAATAGCCTCATTGGCGATAAGTACCTGATCCAATATTGCATTCAATAAATTATGGAACTCCTAAATGATTGTTGTATTGCCGTTTCTCACTCTGGGCTATGCTTGTGAACTATGGACCATTTTTCTTGATCCAATATTTGACACCAAGATGCAGCCAACCACCAACTCTCAACCTTATATGGTGCTGGACATTAGAAATTACACTGTAAAATTATTGTTGGTACTTGGGGAATTTATGGTGGTGGAGATTAAAGGTATGTTTTTAAAATTTAAAAAAGTTTATGATGTAGAAATTTTAATTAGTTGAATAATTTTTAGAAACAGTTTTAAGGACATAAACAACGGCAACAGCAATAGTATTTCGTGGTTTTCATATATTTTGTTTGATGTTTTTTTTCAATCAATTGTTCAAATATAATCACTAATTGTCATTTAAGTATTACTTGATTTAAATGTTTATATTGAGAAGAAATAAATGAAAACACAATAACAAAGCAGTTTTATAAGATTGGTCTACAAAGCAGTTTCTGGAAACAATTTTTTAAAATACACCCAAACAAGCCTTAGAGACTTTGAATGTAAATGCTTTCTTTTGGTTTTGTATATTACATGTTTGAAGTCTTTATTGCATTCATATGTGATGGTTTTTGATGTATTCCAGAGCTGCCCAAGTGGATGTTATAATCTCGTATGGGTGTTCAAGGTTGGGGTCGGGGAAGACTATTGTTTTGATGAACATAGATGAAAGTCATGGATGTCACGGTTAGAAAAATATGACCTGTGCTCATGGAAGATATTCAAGGGTAATTTTCATCTTTAACTGAGTGAATCTCTCTTCTCCATACACTGTCATTTAGTTGGCTTCTATATATATATTTGAAAGCATTTATTCTTTTCAGGCTTAATGAGAATGTGCTCTCAAATGGAGATGTATATATCGGCAGTTTTAAAGATAGGCTGCCTCATGGGAAAGGAAAGTACATTTGGTTTGAAGGAACAATTTATAATGGTGATTGGGAAGATGGAAACATGACAGGTAAGGGAAGGATCATCTGGCCATCAGGAGCAAAATATGAGGGTGATATCTCTGGTGGTTATCTTCATGGCTTTGGCACCTTCAACTATTCTGACGGATCTATCTATAGTGGAGCTTGGAGGATGAATGTTCACCACGGGATTGGACGAAAACTATATGGTAATTTAGACATTTATGAAGGTTCTTGGAAAGAAGGGATACCTGAAGGTTGTGGTAGATACTTCTGGAGTTCTGGAAATTCTTATGTTGGGAACTGGAAGGGTGGGAAAATGTGTGGTAAAGGGATTATGAAATGGGTAAATGGTGATCATTTCATTGGCTTTTGGTTAAATGGATTTAGACATGGATCTGGAGTCTATCACTTTGCTGATGGTGCATATTACTTTGGATCATGGAGTAGTGGCCTCAAGGATGGAAAAGGAACATTTTATCCATCTGGAAACAAACCACCGTCCCTGGAGAAGTGGCATAACTTTCTTGGTCATGATATTGATGGAAAAGGTTTTATATCTCGGACGCTGTCACTAAATTCAGAGAAAGAGAAAGCCTCAAAGCATGGTCTTAAGCACAGTTATTCAGAGAAGATTTCCATCACTGGAATTCCAAATCCAGGAGGACTATCAAATTGGCCTACATCAATGGATGAAAATTGGGGCTTAAGTGATCATACTCGAGAAGCTTCAGCCGATGAATATTCTTCCATGATGTCCCATGCCTCTGACCAAAGTCAAAGTAATGTGCTGTATAATGATAGAATGGTTTATGAAAGGGAATACATGCAAGGAGTCTTGATACAGGAGAGGATTAAGGACTATGAAGAACTATTGCAGACAAGTAAGGAACAAAAGAAAACTATGGTCAAAGAAGGAAGGAAAGCGAAAGTGTCATGTGTGAATTTCTTTCAAAGTCATCGGAGCTATTATTTAATGCTAAATTTGCAACTTGGTATAAGGTAAATCAGTTACTTTAATGACTATATAGGTTAAGTTTTTTACTTAATATGGTGCTAATCTGGACTAGCTGCCTCACATTTGCCTCAGATAACAAATCTTTTAAGCAATGAAGGTAGAAAGACTTTAGATTGAAAGTATACCTAGGTGAGTTAAATGCCGATGATATTTTAGTAATCAATCTTTAGAAATAGCACAAACTGAACTTTTGTCTATGTTATCAGCCACATTCCCTTTCAATTTTATTTGACAAGAAATTATCTACATGATTTCACAACATTATTTTTCCTTTGTTGATATTGAAAAGAATGAGAAATCTATTATTTATTTTGATAAAAAATGAGAAATCTATTGTTTCCAATCAAGGAAAAAAAAAAGAATGAAAAATCTAGAAAATAGAATCATAAGAGTAGCTTGCAATTTCTAAATTATTACATGATGATTTTTGGGATCGGTAGACTCTTATCTCAATGACAGTATACGAATAAAGTTGGTAGGATCCCCTTTTTATGCGCCCATCTCCCCCTTGTGTGGCAATATGAGGGTGAAAAAAGAAATAAACTCTTACTAAATGAACATATTATTATAGAAATTAATGATTTTTTTGGCAGTGATAAAACACGTGTGTGGGAACAAAATGGGTATTTGTGCGTTCTTATACTTTCTACTATGCCAAGAGGATCAAGAATGTATCCTGTACAATCTAGGAAGCAATAGTAGATATGAATTCCAACATCTTGGATTTAGTTAAATTTTTTTGTAAATATAACTAACTACTATGGTTTGGTTTAGTGGCAACAGGGATGTGAAAAAAGATAAGAGTAAAGGAACCTTAGGGGAATGGGTCCAACCTGTATGACGACTACCTATCTAGGATATTAAAATCCTACGAGTTTCTTGACAACCAAATATTGGGTGTGCTCGAAAAAAAAGAACCAAATATTGGGTGTTAGGCGCTCGAAAAAAAAGAACCAAATATTGGGTGTTAGGCGCTCGAAAAAAAAGAACCAAATATTGGGTGTTAGGCGCTCGAAAAAAAAGATAAACTGATCAAGATATGTTCAAAATCAAGTAACAATCTTATGCAGAAGGGAATAGCAAAAGAGTGTAACCTTAGGAAACAAGGGATATAAGTTCTTGCTGTTCCTCTTGAAGCATTCCAGTATTGAAAGGCTATTGGAGTTTTTCTTTAATAGGATACAAACTTTTCATTGAGGAAGAAAATTTTTCAAAAATACAAACTATCAAAAGAACGATGGAAAAAAGAAAAAATAAAAAACAAAAAACCCTACTAAAAGAAATGAATGCATTCCAAATTGCACAAATAACAGTGGGCTCAAATAATTTTTTTTTTTGAACAAGATACGAACTTCTTATTGATTAATGAAAAGGAACAAAATGTTTAAAGGATACAAACTCCCGTAGGGAGCAAAAAAAGAAAAGATAAGAGAAAGCAGGATTCTAATCAAAGTGATACAACGCAAAAGAGCCGACGAAAAAAAACTACACAGTCCAAAATAGCTGCTGTCTAAAAGAGCCTCCCAATAGCAAGGAATCGTAAATAAAAGCTTCATGAATCTTGATCATCAAGAACATCGGAAAGGTCATCTTCTGGAAAAAGAGCTTTGAATTTCTGAGAATATTTGGCTCGAATATTTCTAACACCTTCAGAAAGCTCTCTTTCTCGCTCAGCTTGAATTTCCATCTTTCTTATAGAGTGTGCGTCAATACAAATATCCCTTTCTTTGCAAATTTTTGCAAGCTCGGACAAAAAGAGAACAATTAATCATCCATTTGAGAGGAAGATAAGCTTAAAATGAGCATGAGGGAAGAAACAATGTCTTCTTTAGAAACTTTCAGGGGAAGATTCATGAAGCCAACAAAAAAGTCCTCACAACAAGCCGAGAATAAGCTTCTGAATTAGAACAAATCAACCATGGAATCCCTACCATTAAATAAGAGAAGCAAAGGCAAAACAATGGAACCCCTACCTTTAAATAAGAGAAGCAAAGGCAAAAGAAGGTTCAACTTCTCAAAACACCAAGGATAATAAAAGAAGGAGATAATTTCTTAGAGAATTGGAACTAGCAGCCTTTGGAAATCCAACAAAGAAGAAATAAATTTTCCAAAAAGGTCTCCTTGAATCCCGCAAAAACCACCAATAAAGACGAACATAAAAGCTGTCAATGGAGAAATGTGAGGAGGCATTTTGGAATAAACGCTTCTTGGAAAATTGAACCATCAAACTGCAAGTATTCAATGAACTAAGATGAAAATTGCCTTCGCCATGAATGAACCTGCTTCTGATCTTCTTCGGCCCCCTCATACCACCTCCCATCCGCACTCACCTTCCTGCCCAATTGGAACTACACAGTTTGGAGATTGAGAGAGACCTTTTCCATCAAGGTGGATGAACACTTTTAGAGGTAGTGCCAGTCATACTTGGATCACTGAGATCGGAAAAGATTCCACCTTCTCTCTCTAACCTGGGCAACCTGGCTTTCCTCCTCCATCACACTCCTCATTGCCTCCCCCCTCACACACAAGTTCTTCAAAGAGCATCGAAGTGATGATTATGTTCTTTGGGTGGAAAAGCTCAACAACAAGAGGGGCTATTGGCTAGAGATTAACAAACTTGATAACAATGGGGGAAAGAATAGGCTGATGGTTCCATCGAGTGCTGACAAAGATGGATGGAAAGCTTTACATAGCCTTGTTGTTGATTACCCTGATTAGAAGGAAAAACAGGGTTGGTTGATACCATAAAAACCCATAAAGGAGACCCCCCTACTCACTGGACCCCAAGCCACCCATTACTCCACCTACAAGTGTTATTAATGATAAGCCACCAACTCGCTCATAGAGCCTTTACAAATCAGTTTTATTTCCTGAGATACTGGCTAGAAGCCGTTGTATACAACGACACTCCCTATACTATGACTGGCATACTATTCTCCAGACATTACAAACAACGTTTAGTGAGTTTTGCTCCTTAAGCCCCATCCTTACTCACAAAGCCCTGCTCATATACAAAAGCAGCGAACAGGTCGAAGCTCTTTGCAACCACACAGATTGGCAGATTCTTGACTCCATCAAGTTGCGTCTCCCCTCCTACGACAGTTGGATAATCATCTGGAACCTTCCCCTCCATCTTTGGAACGATGTTGTGGTTTCATACATCGATGACTAATGCGGTGGTTTTGTGGTTTTGTGGAGGTTGCATGAAAGTCTTCCTAGCTTATGGATCTGATGGAATTAAAGATAGAAATTAAGGAAAACAGAATGTGCTTCATCCCAGCAATGGTCAAACTTCCACCCGCCATAACCAAGGAAGATGCTCTTGTAGTACACATCGACTCTTTCCCATCGCCACCAAACTGACCACACGAAACAAGCTCCATCGCGGCCCATCACGACAACACAATAGTCGGAATAGTTTTCCTGGCAACAGCTACAATAGTCGACGGAGCTCTCCTAGAGTAACGGATGGAATGCCAGCCATTGTCACTTCCAATCCATTAAGATTAGACCCTTCAACTTGTTTTCGGCAATAAAAGGAACATTGGTTTATGTGAGAAGTTCACTTCCAAGGCTGAAGCAATATCTTTCCACTCATCATGTGCTTTGAGTCTTGTCACAACCTTAACATTATCCCACTCTAAATCAAGTACTTCGTGTTCTTTCAAGACCCGAAACAACGTCTTCCTCTCACTATTTTTTGTATTAATTTCAGGATCAATAGCTTTATTGGACAAGAAATCGCTTATCATGTCCTAGAAAACTACCCAACCATTTTTGTTGAACCTATAAAGCACAAAAATAAACTCTCTACGACCCGAAGAGGGCCGTACAACAAGTTCCAGAAGCCAACAAGTTCCAGAAGCCAACAAGTTCCCGAAGAACTTTGAGTGAAGGAGAAGACACAAGCATTCCATTAAAGCACTCTCAACCCAATAGAGTTGGGACACATGAAGAGGAAGATGAACGTTCTTATAATCTTTAGTAAAGTAATGGTCACTTTCTCACCAAACCCAATAAAATTTATTTGCAACATTGCAACTATTCGAATCCATGCTTTCGAAACCTTAAACTCAAACTTAAATTGAACCGACCTTGAAACAAATTTGAAGTGATAGACCAAATTGAAGAAGAAAACAAGCTTTGATCCCTAAAACCGCCTTTCTTATTTCTTCTGGAGAGAAAGGGGCCTCCAACCCTATTCTCTCTCTTGGGTACTAATTGAACCCATCCATGAAAGGGCCGAAACTAATGGAAGGAGAATATTGTTCACACGACATTTTTAGAGAAATTATATTTTTTGGAGTTGAACTTTTATGTTGTTGCGTGTTTGTGTAGTGGATTCAATCTCTAGTCTTTATCTTCCGATTCTCCTCTCAAACTTGATGTGAAGATTGAGATGCTTGTTCTTGAACTTAGATCAAAGTTTTGTGTTATTCGAAAGTCTTCCAGTCTTCAAAGTCTTCACGTTAGTCTTCGAATCTTCAAGTCTTCAATTTGACGTGTGAATTCTCTCAATTCTGGGAAAGAATAAACCCCTGGGGCCGGACGGTTTTTCACCAGAATTCTTTCTTAAATTTTGGAAGTTTTGGAAAGAAGCTTTCACAAGACTTTTTGCTGAATTCTATAGGAATGGACATGTGAATAAATGCCTCCGAGAAAATTTCATTTGTTTGATTCCTAATAAGGATAAAGTGGAAATGGTTAAAGACTTTAGACCCATAAGTCTCACAAATACCACCTATAAGATCTTAGCTAAGGTTTTAGCTGAACGACTTCGACGACATGTTATGCCATACACAATTTCTGTTAATCAGAGTGCGTTCTTGAGTGGTAGGCAAATTCTTGATCCCATCCTTATAGCTAATGAGATAGTGGAGTATTACAAAGTCAAAAAGAAGAGTGGTTGGATTCTTAAACTTGATCTTGAAAATGCTTTTGGCTCAGTTGATTGGGAATTTTTATCGGAGGTGCTTAGTCGAAAAGGCTTTGGAAGTAAATGGGTCTCATGGATTAATGGGTGCATCAAAGACACTAAGTTTTATTGATGGGCGTCTGAGAGGAAGAATCCATGCTTCGAGGGGATTAAGGCATTGATTCCCTCTCTCCATTCCTTTTCCTGCGAGTGAGTGATGTTTTGAGTAGTTTGATGGATCATATCTATTCTAAAGGGGTTTTTGAGGGATTAAAAGTGGGTTGGAATTGGTTGCACATCTCCCATCTACAATTTGCAGATGATACCCTTCTATTTTGGAAGGATAGTGAGTCTATGTTGGCGGTTCTGTTTGATACAGTTAAAGCCTTTGAGTGGCTCTCGAGGTTGAAGGTCAATTGGGAGAAATCTTCTCTAAGTGGCGTGAGCTTAAATTTGCAAAGAATTCAACAGATGGCTTCAAGATTTGGATGCAAAGCTGAAAAATTACTGATTCTTCATTTGGGAATGCCTCTTGGGGGAACCCAAAACATGATAGCTTTTGGAGCCCTATTCAAGAAAAAATATCGAAAAAGTTAGACTGGTGGAAGCGTTATCAATTATCGAGAGGTGGAATATTGACTTTACATCAATTGGTTCTTGAAAATCTCCCTTTATGCCCCGACCCGAATTAACAAGATTTTAGAGAAAAGTATTCGTTGCTTTGTTTGGGGGAATTCTTCCACAGGATCAGTGAATCATCTTGTGCGTTGGGATGTGGTCACTTTAGCTCGTGAAGATGAAGGTCTTGGCATTGGAAATATATCCAAAAGGAATTGCGGCTTGTTAGCCAAATGGGGATGGAGATTTAGTACTGAAACTTCAGCTCCTTGGAGATCGGTGGTGGCCAGTATTTGTGGCTCTGATTATTGCGGTTGGAGGACTTTGCCTAAGATGGTCGGTTCTTGTAGAAGCCCGTGGCATAATATTTTGAAAGCTTGGTATAAGGTGGAGTCGTTTTCCCATATCATAGTGGGAAATGGAAATAGGAGTATTTTGGCACCACTTGTGGATTGGAGATGTTCTGCTCAAAGATAAGGTTTCCTTCACTTTTTAGAATATCTTCTTCTCCTTTCATTTTGGTTGCAGAAGCATGGGATTCTACTGGCTCTTCTTGGAGACCACCTACTAGGAGATCCTTGAAAGATGAGGAAATTGTTGAGTTGGCCAATCTTTTATCACTACTCCCCCCAGTTTCCCTAATTGAGTCTTGAGGATACTAGATCATGAGCCTTGGAGGCATTGGATATCTTTTCGGTTCGTTCTTTAAGCAAGCTAGGGGATTTTGTTTCAAAAATCCCTAAGGAAGCACTTTCTACCTTTTGGAACGCTCACTCCCTGTGGAACGCTCACTGTCCCAAGAGGGTTAACTTGCTGATTTGGATCCTTATTATGGGCAAGGTTAACACAACGGAAACACTTCAAAAGAAAGTGCCTTCTATGTTGCTGCAGCCGTCGATTTGTTTGTTGTGCTGTAGAAAAGGAGAATCTCAAAGACGTGTTTTTTGCCTGCACTTATGCGGCCGATTGTTAGAGGCGGTTTTTCTTGATGTTCAACATCTGTTGGGTTTGGGACTTAATGTTTCCCACATAATCCTCCAGCTTCTTTGTGGATTGCATGCTCATTCAAAAGCTAATCTTTTATGGGTCCACAGTTTTAAAGCTCTCATCTCTTAATTGTGGTTTGAAAGGAATCAAAGAGTCTTTGAAGGCAAAAGTCATTCTTCAGTGGATTGTTTTTCAATAGCTAAGTTCAAGGCTTCACAATATTGTGTTCGCTCTGATCTCTTCTCCTCTTATTCTCCCAGCATGCTTTGTATGAATTCGGAGGCATTCATAACTCCCCAGTAGTGTTGTTTTTATTTTTTCTTTGTTGTCTTTACCTTTTTATCGCTTCTTCTATTTTTTCTCACTCCTTTTGGAGTTTTTATCTTTGAACAATTTTGTTCCTTTTCATTTATTGATAAAAAGTTCGTATCTTGTTTGGGAAAAAAAAAACTCTCAATTCTGAAATTCTGAACTCCTGAAAATGAGGAGGCCTCTCTATTTATAGAGGTTTCCACAGGCTTAATGGACTTTGAGCTTGGGTAATTTTGGACCCAACCTATGGATTTGGGCTCTATTTGGGTTACGAGCTCAATTTAATTTCGAAAGATTTAGGCTTGGGTGATTTTGGATCCAACCCAATTCTTTAAATGGATCTAGATTTATTTAAATTTAAATATCAATCCACCGTAATGGTCTTATGTTAATTTGGGGTTCAGGCCAAAATACCATCCAATAGATTTGTGAACTAAATTGATTTTGGTCCCAATTTTGTATGACCCAATTCAACCAATTAAATCCAATCCAAAGGGTCCAATTGCCATTTTTTGTTTTAATTTTAATTTAGAGATAATTTATAATTACCCTAAATAAAATATAGTTTTGTCAATAATGACGTGACCATTTATGATTGGCCCAAATTTATGGTTCTGCAAATACAACGATTTGAAAAAAAGACAATATCCTCTTCAACCTCTTTATCTCCCTCAATCATCCCCCGTCATCTATAACATTGTTATTCCTCTTCCCATTAGCAACCATGTGAAAAAAGGGATTGTCACAATCACTATTTATCCCATCTTACTCTAGCCTTTTGTCTCCAACTTTTATGGTCTCCTTCCTGATTAATTCTTCAAAATCCTCTCACCTTTAAATGTTCCTCCCACGACACCTTTAAATGGGACCAGCGCCATATTACGCGTTACTCTTAAGCTCGCTCTCTCCATCTCTTTGAATAGACCTTTGACCTCTATGTGAAGCTCTCAGAAGAGATTCTACATTAGGAACAGAAATGGGGCTGCCTTTTGCAAAGCTTTTTAGTCTCCTTTTTGCCAAAAAGGAGATGAGAATTATGATGGTTGCTCTTGATGCTGCTGGTAAGACACCATTCTCTATAAACTCAAGCTTGGAGAGATCGTCACAACTATTCCTACCATTGGATTTAACATGGAGACTGGAATATAAGAACATTAGCTTCACTGAGATTCGTCCATTGTGGAGGCACTACTTCCAAAACACTCAAGGTCTTATATTTGTTGTGGATAGTAATGATAGAGACCGAGTTGTTGAGGCAAGGGATGAATTGCATAGAATGCTGAATGAGGATGAGCTTCGGGATGTAGTATTACTTGTGTTTGCTAACATACAAGATCTCCCCAATGTAATGAATGCTGCTGAGATTACTGATAAGCTTGGTCTTTACACTCTTCGGCAGCGCCATTGGTATATCAAGAGCACTTGTGCAACCTTTGGGGAAGGGCTTTGTGAGGGATTTGATTGGCTCTCAAACAACATTGCTAACAAGGCATAAAAGCAGTTGAGAGTTGTCTTGTAGACCGGCGATCCTGGATGCAGGGGTGAATGTTATCTATCTTTTCTTGTTTTTCGAGTAATAGTCTCTCCTGCCTTTTCTTTAGGGATTGATCTTCCATAGTATCAGTCTGTCTATGGTTATATATTGTAATGGTTGTTCGTGTACTCTTAACTCATCTGGGCTTTTGTGTGTTTAATGAGATGGTGTAATTAAAACTTATCCCATCAAAAAAAAAAAATGTGTGGTGGGACAAAAAATTGATTATATCATTTCCTTCCCTTCACTTATATATGACCAGTGTTTTTGAGGCGCAAGGCGCACCGCAAGGCGACAAGCCCTTTGATCGTCTTGAGGCAAGAGGCGATACAGTCTTAATAAATAAGTAAAAATTATATATATAGTGCATAAATTACCATAAAAAATCAATACCAAAATGGTAAATGTCAACAATACAAAAAATCAATACCAAAATACCAAAAATACTTTAGGTGAAAATATTTGGTGGAAATAAATTTTAACTTAAATAATTAAGAAAAATTAAAAATTTAAATTTAAAAAGAAATTAATAAAATTAGTGGTTAAGTAGAATACTAAAATTAAATCATAAATTAACTTAAATAAAAAAAAATTATTTCCATCTTTCCCTTTTGCTTCCAGATGGCAAGATAAAATTGCATGCAATTAGTGTGCATGCCTTGAAAACGTAAAAGGAATAGGAAAAGTCTCAACCAAGCATCAAATCCCGATATCTTTTATTCTATTTTTTAATTCTTCTTCTACTTCTACTTTTCCAATTCCTCTTCTTCTTCATCTCTAATTCTTCTTTCCTAATTCTTCTTCTTCATCTCTAATTCTTCCTTTTCGAGCACCTACGTTGCCCTGAATACACATTCATAGGTGAAACTAAATATTTTGATTGTCTACGAGGAAGGAGAAGGAAGGCATGATGGCTTTATATCGTGCAATGAGTGGGGGCAAAGGCGGTAGCAACGGCAGCAGCAAAGGATGAAGTGGCGGTGAAAGAGGAAGACTTTCGGGTGGGTGTTTCGATTTTTGGGTGTGGGTTTTCATCTGTTTGGGCTTCTTTTGTGGGTTTTCTAAAATTATAACAAAAAAAAAGGAGTCACCCCGCTTCAAAGATGCGCTCGCCTCACCTTATGGCGATGGCGCCAAGGCGCAGCAAGGCGCACAAAGGCGAGCGCTCGATTGAAGGCGCTCGCCTCGACGTTGTTCAAGGCGCGTCCAGGCCAAAACGCCTCGTCCTCCGCCTTAGGTGAGCGCCTGGGCGCGCCTCGAAAACACTATATATGACATGATTTGGATTTGTGATGCAGATGCATCTAGTCTTTATTTGGTGTATGATATATGAGATACTATGATTGAAAAGGTGAAGACAATAATTTATAGACACGAAGAAAAACGTGGAGATGAAGTCTCCTCTTTTTATAATGTGGGGTATAATATTCTTGTTGATCGTTTAAAAACAAGAATAATACACCTTAATAATACACCACTCCACTGTTTGACACATTCTTTGAATCCAAGGTACTTTTTCATTATTACATATTTCTGTCTATTATTATTTCATTTGTATTGATTTCTATCTAAGAGTTCAAAATTTTCAAATTTTATATTTAGGTACTATAGTGAGTCATGACTTAAAAATGATCCTAATCGAGTACCTCTACGTAAAGATATTGAAGTAATTCGTGAGAGGATGAAGTGTCTTAAGAGATCTTTTTCAAACTCAGAAGATCGTGCAAAACTGAACAATTTTTCAACGAGGTCAAACAATTTTTTTGATTGTGACTTCATAGCTTATAGGTATCTTATGGATGTTAAAACTGGTAGGCCATCCATAGTGTCTATGCATCTATCCTTCAATCAATTGCTCAACCTTCCCCATCTTCATGTTCAGAGCGAAATTGAAGCACATACTCATTTATTAACTCTATTAGATGGAAGGAGATGATACCACAAAGTGCAGATGATTTGGTATTTAACATAGTAATCTGCCTCTTTTATCAAGACCAAGTCATGAGATATTACTGGAGATTCTTTTGAGGACGTTGGCATGCTTGAAATAGCTAATTTATCATTGGATGAACCTGATTTAGAGGCTATTATTTTTGCTGATGATGGTGATGGCAGTGGACCTAGTGGTGATGAGATTGATGAGAGTTTTGGTTTTTTCTTGTATGAAAGATGAATTTTATATCTTTTTAAATTCGTATTGTAATGTAAGTTAAATAATGGATTTTGTGTTACGCATATTTTGATTTGTTTTGTTCAATTTGTGTGGTTAATTTATCTAGAAGTATTACTATATCAACTCATTTGCATATATTATCTTAAAAAAAAAAAGTGTCCCCAACGTGTCCGTATTCTATATTTTTAGAAATTGACATGTCGTTGTGTCCATGTCGTGTACGTGTCCATGTCCGTGTTCGTGCCTCTTTGATCGAGAGATTGTGGAGTTAGTTTCATTTTTGTCTTTACTTCAAATTGTGGTTCTTTTCCCAATGTAAAGATTAATGTTTACGGCCTTAAACCATCAGTATCCTTTTCCCCACCACCACCGGCCTAGGGATACAAATAGGATTCCCAATTGCCCTAATATGAACAGGATCATAATTACCAAATGCAAAAATCCTAATGGAATCATGAAGAGAGGCACAAAGAGATCTCTTTTCTGGTAAGTCTTTTCATCTTCGACTCTCATCTCCTCATTCTTTCTTCTCCTCTTTAAAATTAGAAATCTCAAAGAAAATTTGACATTTCCACATATCAAAGAAAACTTGGCTCTTTGCTTGCTTGGCTGTCTTGGGAAGAATTAATACCGTCCAGTTTTTGTTTTTGTGAAAAGCCTCCTCTTTTGTCTCAAGCTTGAATGAGTATGTTCAGGATTTGAACCATTTATGGTAAGTTATATCCTACACTAGAATATGTAGGTGGCTTGAGTAGGGTTTTAGTTTAGCCTATGTGTAGAGGCCAAGTTTTCGTGAAATGTTGGAGGAGGTTACTTAGGACCTTTTTTTTTTGGGAGAGGGGTCGTGTTCTTGGCAGGTTGGTTTCTTTGCAATCTTATAGTTTATCTAGCTAACAAGGAGTAGGAGATTGTTTCTAGGGAGAGAGAGTTCGTGGGAGGATGCTTGGAATTTGGCACATTTTAACTTCTCTCTTTCAGCTCTCAATTTAAAATTATTTTTTTATTATCCTTTGGTTTTAGTTACTAAAAATTGGGGTTCTTTTTTTCTTTTTGATAAAAGGCAGAAACTACTATATCCAAGAAAGAACCCACAAAAGGGAGAGAAACTCCTAAACTGGGTTTTTGTTTCTTCTGAAAATTTTGTGTGTTGTTCTCCCCTTTTTGGCTGGACCCTTACTTTTATGGACTTCTTTTATAGTTCTTCCTAAAGAAAGTTGGTTTCTCATGGAAAGAAAAGAACAGGTAGGTGGGACTTATTTTCATGAAGAAGCTTGAGCCAATTACACATTCTTTAATTCCATGGAATAAGCAAGTTAAGAAGCACGGACATGGACTCGACATGATACGGACATGGTGACACGCTATCTAAAAATATAGGACACAGACACGTTAGGGACACATTATTTTTATTTTTTATAGATAATATATGCATATGAATTGATATAGTAATAATTCTAGATTAATTAACCACACAAATTGAACAAAACAAATCAAAATATGCTTAACAGTGCAAAATCCGTTATCCAACTAACATTACAATACAAATTTAAAAAGAAATAAAATCGGCCTTTCATACAAGAAAAAACTAAAACTCTCATAATCTCATCTCAAGTTTCCACAATGTCTTCATCTTGATCACCACTAGGTCCACTATCATCACCATCATCAGTAAAAACCACAGCCTCTAAATTAGGTTCATCCAATAATAAATTAGCTATTTCAAGCATGGCAACATCCTCAAAAGAATCTCCAGCATTATCCCATGACTTTGTCTCTCTACGTAAATATTATGGAGTTCTTCTTGATAAAAGACGCCAATTATTTTGGATAAATACCAAATCATCTGCATGTTGTGACATCATCTTGTTTCGTTTAACAGAGTCAATAAATGAGTACGTGCTCCAATTTAGTTCCATTGTGCATGTTAGAAGACTTTAGTTTCACGAAGTTTCTGAATCATGGTTTGAAGGAGTTGTAGAGTTGCAAATAATTTTTTTTCATTCATTCGTTGACAAATGGTTTTTTCAAGTTGGAGGAGATTTTCGATAACCGGCAGTTTCATTTTTCTTTACACAAGAAGCAGTTAATTTGGTTTGGAGAGGTTATCATAGACTCGATGCAACATCCGTTGGGAGTTAATTTTTTCAAACAAGCAAATGGTAAATTCGGTATTTGTAGAATCCTGAAAAGCTTTAACAGGCAAGGTTGTTATTTCGAATGTATTCTGATTCCTAAATCAGGGCATGAGAGGGAGGACTGGTCCTCGTAAGACAAAAGAAAAGACGTTGGTTAGTCTTATGGGAAATGATAAAGGATGCCATCTCTCATCCACTGAACAAGGATGATGTCTTGCAAAAGTCTGATGCCCCGAATTCTATAGTCAAAAAGAATTCTCGTGAACTTCTCAAATAAGTAGGAAATGCTACTTCATCTAACAAAGAAGATGCTCATCAGGGTTTCTGGGTTAAAAAAGAAAAAGATGTGGTGGAAATGGAGTGGAATTCTTTGATGGTTATCTTTAGACTTAAAAGCGCATGACAATTGGGTTGAAGAACCATTTTGAGGTTGACTGTTTGGTTAACCCTTTTATGGTCGATAAGGCTTTGTTAATGGAGGATGGGAAGATCCTTTTCATTAATCAATGAGAAGTTCGTATCTTGTTCAAAAACAATCCACAATAATATTATACACTACATTATAGAAAGAGGAGACTTCACCTCCACGTTTTCCTTCATGTCTATAAATTGTCGTGTTCACCTTTCCAATCATAGCATCCCACATGTCATATGCCAAATGAAGACTAGGTGCATTTGTATCACAAATCCAAATCATGTCATATATAGGTGAAGTGAAAGAAATGATATAATCAATTTTGTTCCACCACACATGATCCAACACCAACTCTCTTACCTATCTTACTTTTCCCACATCATCCTCTCTATAACATGTCCATTTGTCACTAATAAAGATCGCTTGCAGACCACAATTTAAACCTCTTGAGCATAATAATGATCAATGCAAATGCGTTTCTGCCACGGAAAGCAATTTATAAACTCATTAAAGGTTGCACACCTCATCGAATGATTCATAATATAGTTCTTCACCACCATTACATTACCAACAATTGTAAAGATCCAACCACATTCTTCATATGCGAATTGGTAATATAGTTCTTCAACATTTTTTGGTGCACATATATTTTTTTATTCAATAGTGAGAGTATGAACTACACATGGTGTACATATAGTTGCCGGGAATGTGCATCAATAATTTGCCCCACAATCTTGCAATTAGCAGTATTATCAGTTATTACTTGAACTACATTTTTAGGTCCAACTTCATTAATGACTTCCTCAACAAATTGGCAATAAAATATTTATCTTTGATCTAACCTGAGCAATCCACTACTCTTAGAAACATTGGCTTGCCATCTGAAATTGCCATAAAATTCATCAAAGGTCTTCTTGGAGAATAACTCCAACTGTCGCTCGCAATACTTGCGCCCTTCTCACATCATGTGTCTTTAATAGACTATAATAATCTCTCAATATTTGATTTTTATCTCTGAAGAAGAGTTATCCTCACCAAATTATATCTAGAAGGCAAATATCTTGACAAAAAATCATTTGCCGCATAAGAAAATGCATCTATAAAATGTGGATTTCTTATTGGATGAAAAGGCAACCCCAAAGAATAAAACATCCGAGCAATTAGTGCACGTAACTAATCCCTTACGCCATGTTAAGGCCAATCAACTCCAACTAAGCCTTGGAACACCCTAAAAGAACATGAAGTAGGAGCATTTCTCACACCAAACTCTACCAATGGTTATGCTTGAAGGTGATAAAGGAATGGTTTTAGGAGTCTTTTTAGTTTCACGATTCTGTCTCATCTTCCCATTTTAGCATATCGGCAATATCTTTTAGTGTAACTTTTGGACAAATTCCAATACCTTGACCACCTATCTTCAATAAATGAGCCCTAACCCTTGTATAAGAACTTTTCTCTGTACCATGACTAAAGTTACATTACCGTGAAATATTTCCATCTCGTTTGTTCAATTTTTGATGCTTGGTCACATATTGCCAAAGTGGTTTTGAATCAACCTCAATACTAGAATTAGAAATTGAAAGCTTGGTTGGAGTTGATTGGCTTTGACTATTATTGCTAGAGGTAAAAGATGTCATCTAATATTAAAAAAAATAAAACCCAAAACACTTTGGTATATGCGGTAGTGAAAACAGGCGGCAACTACAATGGTGAAAGTTGCCAGTGACGGCAGCAAAGGAAGGAAAATGGTGGTGGGCGGGCTAGCATCTTGTTCGTGGTGAAGGCAGACGGTGACTGGAAGGCAGAAAAAGAAAAGAAGATTTTAGGATTTCTGTTATTTTTTTTTTTCATTTTTTTTCCTTTAAAAAATTTTGGGCCCATTTTAGGCTTGTTTTCAAATCTATTGGGTCGTGTTCGACAAAAAAAATTTGGGCCCATTTAGGATTGTTTTCAAATATACTGGGTCGTGTCCCAAAAAAAAATTGGTCATGCAAATTTACGTGTCTGATACATGTCCGGAGTGTGTCCAGACATGTTGGTCTCCGACACATTTTTGACACGAACACTTTGCATGAAATGGAGTGTTTGTACTTTGTGCTTCCTAGTAAGCAAGTATTCTTCACTTGGAGGGAAAACATCCAAACTATTATTACTATTTTTTAAAACGGTGACACGAATCAGTTGGTGCACCTACTAGACATCTAACACATCCTTAGCTCCCTTTATCATCTTTTCCCATCCCAAAATAAAATTGAACTTTGGGAGGTGTTTTTGTAAGAGTAAAAGATTGTTGCAATTTGGAAACTCCCAAGGAAGAAAATGCCATTCTAAATCTCAGAGATTTCTCCAATACCTTGGATGTCAATCACATCAAAATGGTGATCAAAGATGAAGAGTCAAGCTTTGAAGTTGAAAAGTCTCAAACCACATGTTGGTTTTATATATTTTAGATAATTATTGTAATATTTAGTCTTTCATTTTTTATATAGGAATTCATAGTTTCCGAAATTTCCTTCAGGGGGAGGAATCGAGTTCTGAAGATAATTTTTGGGACATCTCTACTTCTCTCCCGAATATCATTTGTCCTGATATTCTTGATTCTTTAGTACCACGTGTGGAAGATTTTCATCCAGGGAGAGAAAAACCACCACAAAATGACCCTATTGATATAAATCACGAGCTTCAAGTTTATACTAGGAGACATTTCAATCAAAGAAATGAAGATCAAGGAGCTGACTTGTCACCCCATTCTACTACCCCGAGGAATGATATTGAAAATCCAGGTAATCAATCTCCTATTCCCAATGAATCATCTATCTCACTTGATATATCTGATCTTGATGTTCCTATTGCCCTTAGGAAAGGTGTTCGTACTTGTACTAAATATCCTATTGCAAATTACCTTTCATATAAAAAACTGTCAGATAGTCATAAAGCCTTCACTTCTAAAATAAATAACTTGATTATTCCAAAGAACATACAGGAGGCCCTAAATGATTCAAATTGGAAATTAGCAGTTATGGAAGAGATAAATGCTTTAAAACAAAACTGCACAAGGGACATTGTGGATCTACCTAAAGAAAAGAAAACAGTGAGATGCAAATGAGTTTTCACTATAAAATGCAATGCTGATGGTAGTATTGAAAGATACAAAGCTCGGTTGGTAGCCAAAGGCTTCACTCAAACTTATGGGATAGATTATCAAGAAACATTTGCCCCTGTTGCTAAGATTAACTCTATTAGAGTTCTTTTATCTATTGCTGTTAATTTAGATTGGCCTCTTCACCAATTAGATGTCAAAAAT
>NW_019104680.1:142632-155825 GCF_001995035.1 Momordica charantia
ATGAAAAGTTGTTTCTAAAAAAAAAAAGAAGAAAAGAAAGGAAAAAAAAAAAATCAAATTTAGGGATCAATGTTTTCCCCAAAAGAAAAAAAAGCTTACGAAAGACCCTAATAGATAATAATGCTCCCTAGTTGTCTGAAGTTTACTGTAGGTCGTTCACGAGATGTCTAGACTAAATTCAATAATAATGCTTACTAATAATTCTATTTGAAGTTTTTCAGGTATACTGTTGGTAAGATTACTCCAGTTCCCATGCGTGAAGTTCGATCTTCTGATTTCGGAAAACGGGCTAGAATAGTTATGTACTTTCCTCGAAAGGGCTCTCAGTTTACACCTCCACACTATTCTGTCGACTTCCATTGGAAAGACTATTGTCCTATGGTATTCAGGTAGTTAATGATCTACTGCACATCGTTCTTTCATTTTTCTGAATGAAAGCTTGACTTTTCATGAAAATGAAAATCTATTGCACATCATTCACATTTATTTATTTACAAGAGTGCTGCAAAAAATCATGCATTTAAAAATCTGGTGGTAGTTCTGATTGTTAAGGGTGCGTTTGGTTTGTGACTTGAAAATAAAAATTTGAAAATAAGGGATTCAATGAAAAATAGAGTTGTATTCCACGCTTTCAGTATTTTCGAATATGTGTTGGGTAGCAGATTTGGAAATTGAATTTAAATTTAAAATATTATTCAAGGTGTTTTTAGTAATATATTTTTTTTTAACAAAATACGAACTTTTCATTGAAATGATGAAAAAGAACATTGTTCAAAGATACGAACTTGCAAAGGAGTGAGAAATAAAGCAATAAAGACTTAGAGTAAAGAAAAAACAAAGTCACTTAAACAAATTCAGTTACAACGGAGAAATAAAAGCCTCCCAATTCCAACAATCAAACTAGGTGAATAAAGATCAAAAGAGTTGGAAAGAGCACGCCAATGTAAGAAGACCTATTTACATGTATGAATATGAAAGAATATTTTTATTCTCTCAAATCTGGACTGTTAATCACCAAACGCCAAAGAGAAGAGGGCTCTTGACAAAACTTCCAACCCCCTTTCACAAGAAGCACTCTGTTCTTTGAGCGAAGACCTTCCAAATCCAAACCACCATCTTCAATATGAGCTGCAGATCATTTCCAGCCAGCTAGATGCTTCAATTTCCCATCAACGATTCCTTCCCAAAAGAAAGTTCTCATATATTTCTCAATTTGATTGTGCACAACCAACGGAATTTGAAACAAAGACATAATATGTTGGGAGATTGGCCAAAACTGCAGAACATAGAGTGAACCTTCCTCTTGAGATCTGAAATCACCTCCATCTTTGCAGTTTCTTTGAGATCTTTTCTAAAATCCACTGACAAAAATATGATTAATTAATTTATTAACATACATGTTATAAATTTTGTATAATAATTATTTTACAATATTATATAATTTGTATAATTAAGAGATGTCTTAGCTGTCCACACTGAAAACAGTTGCCCAAATTAGGTCTGTTGTAAGGGTTAGCTAAGTTTTCAAGGTGGAACTTTCAGTACCTTTAGCCCCTAGTACTAGTTTTGGTAGTAGTCTCCTCTTCTAATTCTTTGATCATTTGACGTTGAAAGGTCTCCCATAGGTGGTAAATTTGTCTAAATCCTTTTATCCTTATCTAAACCTTTTGTTTACTGTCATTAATTTGTTGTACATCTTTCCTTTCACAAGTTTCTTATATATTACTATATTATCTTACTCATTTTCACTCTTTAAAGTACTTGTGTGTTTTTCTTCGTCCAAGTAATGATCATAACGTAGAACCTTTTTTTGGTTACTATTATTTTGCATAATATTAGGAATTTGAGAGAGATGTTCAAACTAGATGCAGCAGAGTATATGATGTCCATATGTGGCGATGATGGTCTAAGGGAACTGTCTTCTCCAGGGAAAAGTGGAAGTATCTTTTATCTTTCTCATGATGATAGATTTGTGATCAAGACTCTGAAGAAATCTGAGTTGAAGGTTGGAAGTCATTAAACTAAACATCCCTGGGTTGAATTTATTAGTTAGTGGATTTCACCTTCTCTATGATATTTCGAGCATTTTTTGAAAAAAATTAATTATGATGGTTTGGTCTTAGGAAAAATTCCACTAAGGTTGCTACATAATTGCTTCTTTAAAATATAGTTTTTATGCATTGCAGACACATCCTGAAAATGCAGTTCTGCTGTGCTTGCACTAATGTTATGTCTTAAAAGATGAAATTTCTTCATAAATATATTAAATATTTCAAACCCGAATGGGACAGCTCTTAATGGGAGACCTAAAGAAGTTCTCAATGTTAGTTGCAACAATCGGTGTTGATTCTACTTAAAACTCGAATTAGGAACAAGTTTGTTTCTTAAGCTTATATCTTCTACTAACTATAAATCACCCCGTGACCACTGAGAACTTTTTTCTTGTCAATGATGGTTCAGAAATACAAGTTTACGTTATAGAAGGCTATAGGAATCTGAATGGAGATGTTCAAAGTAGGGGTATGAACAAGTCTAAGAACTGATGAGAACGATAGAAAACATACAAGTTGTCTTATCAGGAACTGCACATTGAGCAATGATGTCTTCTTCTTGGCAAGATCAGATCATGTCAAAACCTCACTTACAGTCTCATTGTATTTCCTCTATGCAGGTTTTGCTCAAAATGCTTCCTAAATATTATGGGCATGTAAAGGAACATGAAAATACTCTCATAACAAAATTTTTTGGTCTCCATCGCATAACAATTAATGGTCGGAACAAGGTACCTACTCTCTGCTATATGCCTATATGCCTATATCATCTTTCCTGCTGAACATGTTGGTTTTCACTTATAATCACATCATCTTTCATCTTTATCAGGTACGCTTTGTGGTCATGGGAAACATGTTTTGCACAGAATTAAGAATTCATCGTCGTTATGATCTGAAGGGCTCTACTCTTGGGAGATATACTAATGGAGATAAATTGAAAGATGGTATAACAATGAAGGATCTCGATTTGTCGTATGAATTCCATATGGACAAATTATTGCGACAATCCCTTTTCAAGTAAGTTCCTTCTCTTAGAAGCAAATCTTTATAGGTGGCTCTTGGGTTAAGTTCTCAGGAATATTTTGTCCTTATGAAGTTGTAAGTAAATTATGTATTTAACCGAACAAAAGTGGAGATTAAATAAGCTCTAATTTTTTTAAAAGATTATGATTGTAGTTGGAAAATTTAAACTGTATAAATTCCAAAACGAATTACATAGACTAAAATTTTGAAAATCATCACCTAGAACGCTGGAAGTTCATTTTAAATTTATGTTGCATTTCCATGGATTGTTTAAATTTTCATTTTAAATTTGTTTTAAAATTTCAACTTAGTTCGGAATGCTTTTCAGGTTTTAATTTTATCCCTTTTCTTTGAGTTGTTTGGGGTATATCTTGGGCTCGTTATACGGATTACCAGACCCTGATGGAGGGGGATCTTGATCGAGAGAAATAGTAGAATGTTTAGAGGGTGGAGAGATCTAGGGGAGTATGTTTGGGAGCTTATTAGATTAATACTCCATGTGACGATTGATTTCTAAGTTGTTTGGTAACTATTAGTTAGGTATTATCCTTTTGGATTGGAGCCCCTTTATTTATGCGAGCCTCCTATCGTAGGATGCTTTTTTTGTATGCCCTAGTACATGCTTCTTTTTTTTGTTTTTCTTTTTAATGAAAAGCTTGGTTTCTCATAAAAAAAAGTATCCCTTTTATACCAACACTTTTTTTACTACATCCGAAACTTTTGAAACATTAAAGATACAATTATACAATGAGGAAATTATATATTTAGTTTGTATTTTTTCTCTGCAGATGGACATATAATGTTCACAGAGAATGAGCTGAGTATCTTATTCTAATGTTATTTATGATTTATGTTATGAGTTATCAAACCATTATTTAATTCTTGTTTACTCTTTTTTATGCCAGACAAATTTCTCTGGACTGCTTGTTCTTGGAGTCTCTGAATATAATAGACTATAGCCTACTGCTAGGAGTGCATTTTCGAGCTCCTGAGAAACTGAAGGCTTTGTTGGAACCTCCTGTTACAGTTCAAAATCATGAAATTTTACTCAATGGTGGTAAGTTTCTTCTACCTAGACAATAATAGCTTATGATCTTGTTCAGTTCCACTTGTTTATTCATCGTTGTTGTTAATGAACACTAGTAATTTGGATATTTTGGCCATTGTGGAACTTGGTAAAAATAATAAGTTTCCCAAACTCTTTTTTCATTCTTCTTATGTCATCCTGCGAAACACAATATTGCTAGTTTTGTGTAATCCACTGAGATATAATTGACTCGGTGTACCCTACTTAAACTTTCTTTCTTTTTCTTCCTGTTAATGTCTCGAGATGGAGGATGGATTAAAATAATCTTTTTCTGAATTTAAGTATGATAGTTCTGTCACTGAAATCATTTTGCTTGACTAACAAAATGTTCGAGAAACAATTAGATTATAAATTATTTACTTGTAAAAGTTTTGGAGTAAGTTTGCAAGCACGGTGAAAAAAGTCACTACTTAATTATTTACTGTAAAAGTATTTTGAAGTACTTTTAAGTGTTCTTAGAATTATTTAAATAAAATTTTGACTATATTCTCAAATGTTAAGGACAATGGTATTTCTAGTACTCCTAGTATCTTCACTATAGTATGATATTGTTAGCTTTGGACAAACTCTCATGGCTTTACTTTTGGTTTCACCCAAAAGACCTCTTACCAATAGAGATAATTGTCCTCATCTATATACCCATGATATTCCCCTTATTTAACCAATGTGAGACTTTGGTCGCATTCCCAACACGAACACCATGAAAAACTTTAGAAAGGCTTTTAGTTAACTCTTCAAAAAGTCATGCCAAACTTCACCCTTATCCCCTTTATTTCTTCACAATTCCTCTTACCAATATATAAATATTTGTTGATAGTAAAACAGAATTTTCATAGAACCAAAATAATAGACAATCCAAGAAAGTGAATAGTTTCAAGATCCATTGGTAAAGAACAAAAGGATGTTGGGAATGAAATAGATCCAACTACTGTATCTGTATCTCTCTAGATCTTCCATTAATCTTCATTTCTCTCAATCAATCCAGAGAAAAGAAGAGCCTTAGGGGCATTAACCCAAAGAATTTTCAGTGTTCTTCCTAAGTGGTGACTACAGAGAAGGAACTTTAGCTTTCTTCTTAGAGGGATGGCCACAAAAATAAACTGCGAGAACTCAACATTCCTTGGACTGCACCTCAGAAGACAAAACTTATGAACCAGTTTCACAGGCAAAAATAAGTAATAGTGTATGAAGAACTGGTTCATGTGTGGAGAAAGGCAAAGAGTTGGTGCTTTCCTAAATTCTATGCAAAGTATTAACCCTCTCAAGTGCAATTGTCCGTAGGAAAAACTTCACTTTTTGGGATATTTTGCTTTCCACATTGCAAGAGGAATATCCTTGGGGAGCGGTAAGTTACTATTAGAGACTTGGAGGAACTAGTATTATGGGAACCAGATATTTTTTTTTTTTAACAAGAAATGGACTTTTCATTGATCGATGAAAAGGAACATAAAATGTTTAAAGATTGTACTCCCAAGGGATTGAAAAAACATAAAATAAAAAGATACAATCCAGAATAGCAAATATAAAAAGATAGAGTATATCCTGTGTATGTCTAACTAGGGAAAATGAAAGCCCCCCAATTAACATATATCATGTTTGGAGAATAATTAGCAAAAAGATTGGATAGAGCACACCATTGAGACGCTTTAAACTTAGCCAAGTTGAAGCACTCCACCGAAGGTCTTCTTTTTTCCTAAAAAATCCTTTGGTTTCTCTCAAACCAAATCTCCAAGATGATAGCTTTGACACCATTTACCCAAAGAAGGCTCGCTTTAGGAGGTAAAAAAGGACCGAACATCAGCTGGGTAACAATCTTTGAAACATCCGCATCCATTACTCAAGAGATATCGAACATATGGAGCAAGGAGAGCCAACAATCTGCTGCATATGGACAAGAAAAGGTGTGCACCTGAAACTCATAATCTGCCATGCACAGCACACAAATGGATGGTTGCAAATGCATATGTGGTGATTTTTTTTGAAGAACTTCTGCTGTGTTGACTTTTCCATTAATAAGAATCCAAGAAAGGATATTAACCCTTTTTGGGCAACCCTTCCGCCATAGCCTGTAGCATTGATCATTGGTCATCAAGAAAGAAGCCTTTCTAGGGGTTGCATAAAGAAGCAACCGAAAAAGACCCTGAAGGTTCCAAACTCCACGTCAACTGATCTTCCTCCTCTTGCAAGATAATTGAATTTAAACTTGATAAGAGTATTAAATAATCATCAAATTCTTCATCTTTAAGATTTCTTCTTGTTTCAATTCTCCAAGAAGAAGAGCATCTCATACACAATCTTCTCTCCTTTTTCCTTATGAATCTTGTCATTTTGAGTATTCCACTGTTTAAGCACAGCTTTCAGATTCCTTAGCTTTGTTGATATCACAAAACCGGCCCATCCATAAGAACGATCCTCCGAAAGCTTGGATTCAATTATGCGAACGCACTCTTTATTCTCTAGCCAAGAGTTGAAAAAGCGAAACGATGAAGGGCCCCAAATGCAGTCCCCTGCATCAAGGATAATAGGAAAATGGTCTGATGTTATTCTTTCCACTCTACTTACCTGTGAGTTATTAAACAAGTTATCTCATTCTTTGGATAGGAAAAATGTGTCCAAAAGTGAATGTATAGAGTCGTTTCCCATTCTTGACCATGTGAATTTGCCATTAGATAAGGAGAAAATTAATACTGATATTGGTAAGAAAATCACAAAACTCCAAACATTTCAAGAAGCCTCGTACTCTTGAAACTATTCCCAAATTTTGTGTACCTCAACCGAACTTTCTCTTATGTATAACATAAAACTAATTTTCTTGATAATAAAATCCGTTCATTCATGAAGTAACGAACAGGACATCTGTAAAAAAAATAAAATACTGATGACACTACAGGAATTCTGATGAGTACCACTTGATTTAGAGGCATATAGCACTGTGAGGTTCTTGACTTCCACTACAATATGTTAGGGGATTTCTGTCCTTTTTCCTTGAATTACCCTTCCATTAAGTTAGAATGTTCCTAAAATAAAATTGTGAATATCTGCTTTATGCAGATTTTGGTGGACTATATAAGTTTCCAATCCATTCTTTAAGCTAGTTCATTTTCAACATGGCTATCTGGATTGATTCATCATGTTGCCTCTACTTCCAAAGTTCAAATCATGTGATACGATCTGAAAAAACTTATGATATCATTATTCTTAAACTTCTCGTTCGTGGTAGTATCCGGCCGTGTCTTTTACAACATGGTTTAATTATTCGATAGGTTTTTGCTCATGAGCTCCTTCCAGCAGGTGAATCATCAGAAAGCGAGCCAAAAATTCCTCCGAAAGGCCTAGTACTTGTAACACATGAACCTAGCTCTGTAACCACTACCCCAGGTCCTCACATCAGAGGAAGACCATTGANTGGGGAAACTCTCCAAGAAAGCACTCTGCTATTCTTACTTGCTAAGGAATTCTCTACCTCCCTCAAGGGAACATTCTCCCTTTTAACAAACTACTTCCCAAGCCTAAGTGGGCCCTACTCTTCTAACTAACTGGAAGTACAATTCCCCTTCTACCCCTCCTAACATATGTCTTCACTACCGAGGGTCTAACAATTTCCCTCTGATTTAGCAGTGAAATATTTTGGGAGTTCTTTATCTCAGTAATCTACTAATCTGTGCTTTTCTTTTCCGAGCAGCCAAAAATTTATGAAAAAATTTACTGTTTTCATCCCCATTCTTCAGCCATTGTATCTTACACTTCTGGATCAGATTTTGGAACAGACCATAGTTGTAATTCATTTTCATGATGATTGGTTGACCATTGCGGAAGCTTTGAGTAAGATAATCCATGAAATTTGCATGACCAATCCTTGATGAAGACTCAGATTGAGATAGGATTTAGAAATATTTCATTAGCCTTATCCTAAGGTGGTGGCACGTTGGTGAGACGTTGGAGTGTCATCACTCATGTCGCAAGTTCAAGTCTTAATGTTCCCTAAAATTAAAATATTTCATTAGCCTTCAAGGATATTACAAGAACCTATTTAAAGGCCTTTTTGCCCCTAACAGCAGTAAAGCTATTTACAGTGCAGTGACTCTGTTTATAACTAACAGAGAGCTAATAGAGTTTTTAAAAATAAACAAAAGTGCTGTTAACCAACAACAACCAAACTAAGGCAGTTAGCTACATCAAACTAACTCACTCACTACATCAATCCTTTCCTTTTGTAGTGGATATAATCTTGCTTAAGGGGGTTGTTAAGGAGGACAGAGGACTTTGTAAGAAGGTAGGAATATAGTGGGGGGTTTGGTTTTTAAGATGGAATACTAAAAAGCTGTGCAGATCCAAGGAGATTCCATCTTACGGGGTTGGATAAAGGTTTTGGGATTGACTTTGATGCTTTGGAGGGAGGAGGTTATGTGAGCATTTAGTGAAAATTGTGGGGGTTTCTTTCAATGTGCAATTAGGACCTTGAATATGCTTGATTGTTTGGAGGATTGCATACAAATCAAAGAAATTTGTGTGGCTTTAAATTGTTGAAGTGGAAACTGTTCATCCAAGAGTAAAGGTACTTTTGTGGTTCAAATAGTTGTACGTCATTCTTCAAGATTATTTGCTGGATGTTTGAGTAGTGTTCATGTAGGGTTTTCAAATGAAGCAGCTGAAAAATTCAAAACAAATCCTCTTCCCATGGATGTGAAATCTCTTGGTAGAAATGGGTGGATGTCAAATTTTGAAGGGAGAAGAGCAATGTTTTAAAAAGCTTTTGAGGCTTACGCCTTGAGGCTTACGCCTTGAGGCAAGGCTCTAACTTTTAGCCTTGAGACTTACGCCTTCTTTGAACGATAAGAGGCTTACACCTCTCATAGAAGAGGCTTACACCTCTCATAGAAGAGGCTTACGCCTCTTTGAAGACACATTGAGGCTTAAAGTCTTTACGCCTCGTGTAATGATTAGAACAATTTTAGTAATTTGCCCAATTCTTACAAAATACAAAGGTTTTTTTGCATATGGAATGCACTATAGGTGTGGCGACGATTCAATCTATCACTACTTTTACTAACTGGACTTTAAAAACATTGGAGACAAATTTTATGGAATAAGTCAATCCTATTAGTGATAATAGTACTAGTGATAATAGTACTAGTGATAATAGTAGCGATATTTTTTTTTTTTTGAACAGGAAACAAACTTTTCATTGATAAATGAAAAGGAACATAAAATGTTCAGGGATACAAACTCCAAAGGAGTGAGAAAGATAAAAACATAAAGTTGAAACAAAATAAATAAAATTACAAAGGAGAGCTAAAAGCATCCCAATTAGAATCAATCATGCTAGGTGAGTAATTGACAAAAAGATTAGAAAGAGCACACCATTGAAAAGTTTTGAATTTGGCAATGTGAAAACATTCCAACGGATGCCTTTTTAACCCTTCGAAGGTCCTTTGATTGCGCTCGAACCATAATTCATAAATAAGGGCTTTAAGACCGTTGACCCAAAGTAATGTAGCTYTAGGATTCATGTGTAGACYAAACAGCAACTGAAAAACCAAGTTCGAGACTGACTTGTCCATAACCCAAGGTAGATTGAAGATACCAAAAAAGGCAGACCAACAGGTTGCTGCAAATGGGCAGAAAAAGAAAGTGTGCAGCTGATTTTCGCTTGAGTTTACACAAAAAACACAAGCAGATGGCTGGAGAAACATATATGGTATCCTTTTCTGCATAATTTCAGCTGTATTGACCTTGCCAAACATAAGAATCCATGTAAGGACATTAACCTTCTTGGGGCTACCAGAATTCCAGAGCTTTGAGCAAAAATCTTGTGGTAATGCAGCAAAGGGAGCCTTAGAGTTACATAAGGAGCTGACAGAAAATGTCCCATTTTTATTCAGATTCCAAGAAAGTTTGTCTTCATCATCATTTAACAAAACCGAATTYAGATTGTCCAATAATTCAATATATTCAGCAAATTCTCCATCTTTTAGYGACCTTCTAACTTCAATCCTCCAAGAGGAGRTGGTTGAATCCCAAGCTTCATGAACCGAAAGGTAGGAGTTCGAGGAAACCTGAAACATAAGTGGAAACTTGTCCTTTAAACAAGACYCGCCCAACCACAAGTGATGCCAAAACAAWGTACGTTTGCCATTTTTTACTGATAATGAAGAGAATTTCTGTACCTTTTTCCACTGTTTTTGAATGTTGTTCCAAGGGCTACGACACCCCAAATTCTTCTTTTCCAGAGTGTTCCAATCAAAACAATCTGTTTCATAAATGCTGGCCACAACCTGACGCCATAGTGCAGAAGTTTCCAAACTAAACCTCCAACCCCATTTCGCAAGAAGAGCATGGTTCTTATTCAATAACATACCAATGCCCAAGCCACCATTTGCACAAGGGCGAGAAGCTAAATCCCATCGAGCCAAATGCTTTAAAAACCCATTTGAACCATATCCCCAAAAAAATTTTCTGATATACTTTTCAAATTGCTTGCTGATATGTCCAGGCATTTGAAAAAGCGATAAGTAATACAAATGGATGCTACCCAACACCGCTTGGCACAAAGTCAGTCTACCTCCTCTAGATAATTGATATCGCTTCCATCTATCGAGTTTCTTTAGGATCTTGTCCTTAATAGGGAACCAAAAGGCTTCAAGCTTTGGATTTCCACCTAAAGGAAGCCCCAAGTACATAATGGGCAGATGTTCAATTTTACAATTCCACTTTGCAGCAAACAACGCTACTTTTTGGGTATCAATATTAATTCCACATAATGATGATTTATCCCAATTTACTTTTAGGCCAGACAACCATTCAAATGCCTTAATAGTATCGAAAAGAATCTCCAACATATCATCATCATCCTTACAAAACAACAAAGTATCATCTGCAAACTGKAGATGAGAAACATGAACATGATTTCTGCCRACAATAAWACCTTCAAAAATACCCTTTTCATGTAGGCGATCCAACAAACTACTAAGCACATCACTGATTAAGAGAAAAAGGAAAGGAGAGAGAGGGTCTCCTTGCCTTAAACCTCTAGAAGCTGAGATTCTTCCTCTCGGTCTACCATTGATGAATACTGAAAATTTTGTCCCTCTRATGCAACCATTAATCCAGCTAATCCATTTCTCTCCAAACCCTTTCTTTTGAAGGACAGCATCAAGAAAATCCCAATCCACTCTATCAAAGGCTTTTTCTAAGTCAAGTTTTAACATCCAACTACTCTTCTTCTTGACTTTATAGAAATTTACAAGTTCATTTGCAATTAACATCGGATCAAGGATCTGTCTTCCTTCAATAAAAGCACTCTGGTTCATAGAAATTGTGCTAGGGATCACCTTCTTGAGGCGCTCGGTGAGAACTTTGGCTATAATTTTATAAGTGGAGGTTGAAAGACTTATTGGTCTAAAGTCCTTTACCTTTTCCACTRAATCTTTCTTAGGAATAAGGCAAATGAAATTATCTTTAACACAAKCATTCAATTGGCCATTTCGAAAGAACTCAGCAAAAAGTCGCATAAAATCTCCTTTCCAATGCTGCCAAAATYTGATGAAGAATTCAATGGTAAATCCGTCTGGCCCTRGCGCCTTATTTCTTCCYAAATWTTTTAGAGCAGACCAAACCTCARCTTCCTCAAAATTCCTTTGTAACCAGCTACTGTCTTGACAAGAGATAGGCCTCCAAGAGATGTCTCTTGGAGTAAAATGTGAAATTCCTTCACTACAGTACAAGGCATCGAAAAAGCTGGAGATTTCCTTCTCAATTTCTCTTTGGTTAACAAGAGATRCACCATTTCCATCCTTAATCTCAGAAATCCGGGCCTTCCTTTTGYGGGCAGCTAAGAAYCTATGAAAAAAATTACTRTTTTCATCCCYTGCCTTMAGCCAATGTACCTTACTTTTTTGTATCAAGTTCTGCTCCTCCCTTACATACAAATTAAGTAAGWMTGTCTTCAAAGAACCTCTTCGTKCGATTTCATCCRAGGAGAGAYCAAAATTCTCATCCTTAATATCCAATAAGGATATTTCAGCTACTATTTTATCCTCCRCTTCCTTTYGCTGCTTTTCATTCTGAGCATGCCAAATTTTAAGTGAAGATTTTACGTTACGAAGCTTTGAAGATATTACAAACCCTGCCCAGCCGTARGATACATCTTCTGAGAGCTTGGATTCGATTATTCGAACACAATTCTTATCTTCTAGCCAGGAATTAAAGAACCTGAAGGGAGAGGGGCCCCAATGAAAATCCCCAGCATYAAGAACAATAGGAAAATGGTCCGACGTTATTCGTTCCACTCTATTTACACTAGAATTGCTGAAGAGAGTGTCCCAATCTTGYGAAACAAAGAACCTGTCCAGTAATGAATGAGTACTATCGTTGCCCATTTTCGACCAAGTGTACTAGCCATTAGAAAGTGGAATTTCCATCAATTCTAATTCTTCAATTATACTATTAAATCTCTTCATTCCTTTTGTTATTCTACCTCCTGAAGACCTGTCTGATACCCACCTTGTGATGTTAAAATCTCCTCCCATACACCAGTATTTGTCTCTAAAGCCGGATATATTTCGTAATTCTGACCACAGATGCTTCCGACTTTTGTAATCAGTTGGACCATAGATGTTAGTTATAACAATTTCCTTTAAATTAAAGAATGAGATGGAGATTGACACTGAATGGCTGCCCTCTAATACTTCCCKAATCTGAATTTTAGTCTCATCCCAGAGGGTAAGAATCCCCCCCGATCGACCTTCTGAACCTTCTGCTTCAATGCTGGCCCACGCTACATCTTTAGAGCTCCATAACGATTTAATTGTCTCTTTGTCAATCTGTTGTAACTTTGTCTCCTGAAGCATTACAACATCCGGATTGAGTTTCAATATCATCTTCTTAACTTTCAGCCTTTTTTTATAATCACGAAGGCCTCGGACATTCCAGGAAAGTATCTTCATCAATCTTTCCTAACAGGTGAGAGAGCAATTCCAACCGAGTCAAAGAAGGAAGGAATCTGAATTTCACCCTCAATATTCGGAGGGTCC
>NW_019104680.1:156795-172212 GCF_001995035.1 Momordica charantia
TCCTTAATGGTTAACCAGCCCCCGTAACCTTGAGTGTAATCGCTTCTGTTATGCAAATAAGGGCTCCACTTTTCTAATTTTAAATGAAAATTCCCTATCCTCCTCCATTTTCCGGAAAGCTCACAAGGCTTGAGAAATCTATCATCTGTGAACTTCAAAAGACCCTTATCAACCATGATGGGATTTATCACACAGTCAAGTGTGTATTTCTCTTTTATAGCTCTGGTGATCGCCTTCCAGTCATCATGTGAACAGGCCTTAGAGACAACCATTAGGCGATTCCAATCCAATTCTAATACCTCAGCTTCTTTTTGAACCCAATAGCCTTGGGTATGGACTGTCTTAAGCTTCCTAGGTTCTACTGCGATGCTTCGAATTCAACATTGAAAATGTCTTTTTTGATTATGTTTTTCATATTGAATTTAAATGTCTCTATAAAAAGTTTCTTCCCTCTCGAAGATTACATTACTTTTTTACATACCTCTCTTTTGTGATTACGTTTTTCATATGGAATTTAAATGTCTCTATAATAATAAGAGTTAGAGACTAAAAATCTATAAATACTTAGAAACAAACAAAATGACGCTCTCGATTGATTTGTTAACTTAAGGCCTCGAGGATGTGCCCTTGTGCTTAGTTACACATAATGTGAAATTGTTAGCTATATTCTAGCATATAGTTAACTGTCAGTTTCTTGTTATACATGCACAGATTTCGTGTGCAGTTGGGAGTAAATATGCCTGCCCATGCTAGTCACAAGCTTATTGAGGACAAGTCAGAGTCTTCAGAAGTAGAACTTTTTGAGGTTTACGACGTAGTTCTTTACATGGGCATTATAGATATACTGCAAGAATACAATGTGAAGAAGAAGGTAGAGCATGCATACAAATCGTTAAGATTCGACCCTCTTTCGATGTCGGTCGTGGAGCCTCGTTTTTATGCCAAGCGTTTCAAAAATTTCTTGGAGAAAGTCTTCCATGACTTGCCATGAAATGTAAGTAAAATATCTTGTATCTTGTGTGAGTTGTGTTGCCTCTTTCCTTTGTTTTGGTTGTGGTTATTGTTTTCTGGGTTAGATAATGTACTTAAGTTGCATGTGAAATTAGGGTACAAAATCATTTGGGTCATTCATTGTAAAGTTATATATGTATGTCTTATTCAATAAATTGACATAATTTTATTCCTTTTTTTTTATGGAAGAGAAATTAGTTTACGTGTCTGCATATGAGATGTGAGTTTGATATGACTTGCAATGGTTAAAACATTTGGTGAAATGGTTAGTTTTTTAGTTTTCTTTAACATTCTAAAAGTTTCAAGTCTATCATCCTCTTTTAATTTCTTTACAGAAGGAAAAAAAAAACCATAGGTTGTCCATCCCTAGACTTAAAAAAATATATGGGATAAAATTTTTAAGTTAAAATAATATTTTGGTCTCTGTAATTTTAGTTTTCGTTCATTTTAGTCTCCCTACTTTCAAAATGTTCATTTTAGTATCTATTTTTTAACTTTGGTTTATTTTGGTCCCTGTGTTTTTAAAATATCACAAATATTCGTTTTAATCCTTGTAATTTTAAAAATGAATAATTTTGGTCTCTTCTTTTTTTAATCTCATTTTTTTCTATCACAATTTAAACACAACATTGTCCTCAATATATTTCTTGAAATTTAATCATTTTTTATATGAAAGAATCTTTGTTAGTGTAGAATTTTGTGTTAAAATTTTTCAAATAGGGATCAAAATGGTTACTTTTTAGAACCACAGGGATCAAAATGAACATTTTGAAAGTACCTGATCTAAAATGAACAAAAGTTAAGTACAAAGACCAAAATTCATTAAAGCGGAAAGTAAAGGGATCAAAATAGTATTTTAACCAAAATTTTACTTAAAATGCCCAACTGTAATTAAAATACTATTAATAAAATTGAAATTTAAAAAATGTTTGGCACAAATTAAATTGAAACCAATTTTACGTTCTACAACTATTTAGTATAATTCAATTTGTTTTTAGTTTTTCTTCGTTAACTTGTATAGGTTTTAATTTTGCCCCAAAAGGTTCATTTATAATGGAAATTGCCAATAGTATTTTTGTTCTCTTGCAACAAATTTGAATATTGTTGGAAAATTAGAACTTTTAAAATATTAGAAGTAAGATTAAAACTAGCTACATAATTAGGTGCATTTGTAATTTGCATAATTTAACTAATATTATTAATTAAACAGTAAAATTAAAATTAAAATTGAGGTATTATCATGACAATCGATAACTCTCTTTTTTATTTTTTACTTAAAATCGAAGAAAGAGTAGAGATTTGAACTTGCAATTTTCAGTAGTGACTA
The DNA here is from genome assembly GCF_001995035.1 of Momordica charantia. Next base: position 159,134 of record NW_019104680.1, read on the forward strand.
TAGTGACTATAATGCTAACTAGACGAAAATTTCTAGTACTTCTATAGTACTTCCTTTAGTTATCCTTAAATTTGCTTTCATAAAAATTCTTTGATATTATTAGAGCTTACATAATTTTTAAATGATGTTAAACATAATAGACGATAAAGAGTAGACAAGAAAAAATTTTCCTTATGCTTAAGTTGATTGTCAATGATAGAAATTTAACATGGTATATTTCTGACATAAAAAAAAGAATATTAATTAATTGAAAAAAAAAACAAAACAAAAATTTCCCACACTGGTTCTATTAACTCTTGCATCATCCTACTTAGTAATTCTCTCATGTTACATCACTCTTATAACGTCGTAAGAAATTTATTATTATTTTTTAAATATCGCGCAATAAAAATTGTACTGTTTGGACATAAAATAGTGAATTTGTGAATGGAGCTCTAAAATGTTATTTAGAAAAATAGAGATTACACAAAAGTTAAAAGAAAAGGAAAAGGAAAGAAAAGGAAGAAGAGGTAATTGCGAATGGCCTAATTTTAGATTAAAAATAGATTTAAAATATAATTTTGGTCCCAAGTATTTATTTTGCTTTAGAGTTTGGTTTAATCTAATTCAAGTTTTAGTAGGCTGAATATTCAGGTTTGATAGTCTCTCTCAATTTAGTTCTTATTTGTCTAAATAATCTAATGGGAAGATTTTCCGACTTTCATATTTTTAAAAGGTCAGCAGAAATTTGACTTTTCCTCTCTAATTGGTTTAATTCTTCTTTAAAATTTTTATTATCATTTAGTATCCTGTCGTCAAAGTTTATTATTAGTCAATTTCAAAATTTATCAATGAAAATGATACAATTGAAATAAATCTTAAAATATAAGAACTAAGTAATTGACATATATCTCGATCGAAAGGCTGTGAGTTTGATCATCCACCATCAATATTGTACTAAAATAGAAAAAAAAAAGGTTAAAATATAAGATACAAAATTAAAAATTTTTAAATAATAGGGACTAAAATAATAATTAAAAAAGAAAAACCCTCAAACATACTAAAACATATATTATCCTTTAATATGCAATCTTTGTCATTGAAATCTTTAACAACAAAAGTACGTCTTTTTGTTATTTGAAATCTACGATTCTTTGTTTCAAAAATTATTTTTAAAACAATCAAAATTTTTAAAAAATACTTTTAATTTATTACCAAACGTGGTAGATTTTATAAAAAGTAACTTTAATGATCTAAAATAACTTAGAAACCTATATTTAGGCTTGTTTAGGAATAATTTTAGAATGAATTGTTCGACAAATTAAATAAATCCTAATTCATAATTATTCTAGAATAAAAGCCATAAAATTTCAGAACAATCAAGACTAAGAATCTAAGCATGGAAGAAAATCAAAATCTTTAGAGATATTAGAATTATCTGGAACCATTAGAGATAAATTGACGACAACGACAAGAAGTTGTGGTTTGTGTTCTTCCTCAACTATGCAACCCGGATCAAATATGAACAATTCTCTTTATATGAAGGGGAATAGGAGGCTCAAAGCAACATAGTGGATTGAGGACCATAACCATATATTTATAGGTTAATCCTAGATTTCTCATAATCCCCTAAGATTAATGGGCTGATTTATCCTCAGCAAACTACACCACTAAATGTAAAGTTATGGGCCGATAATCAAGATCACTTACCCATTAAATAGCCCACATACAATTGCTCTTTAATTTGTTACCCACATATGAATTAATTATAAAATTAACTCCCACAATCTCCCACTTGGGTAACGATTTTCTTTACTAGCAATTATATTAATTTATTATTTAGTGCACAACTCAATGCTATTAAAATAAACTTCCCTTTAATCACAATCCGATCCATCTCGCATATCGATGAGGAACCAAAGCGGCTTTTGTCACATGTATAGTTGCGACTCAGCCTTCAATGATCACCACACCAAATATACTCAATGACATGGGTCAAGTGTGGAAGAACAGCATGAGAATTATATGGAATGTGATCTAAACATGTCTATTTTCAACTGGTCCAACTTTATTCTTTAGAGAGATAAAAATTTATGCTTTCTAGCTTTATGTCAAACTATAATTAGAAAGAAAGTCATTTAGAGTAACAAAATAATCCATCTTCTTTATTCGGTAGAAAAATCAAAGCACGTGTCTGATTTAAGAAATCACAAACTCCCACTCAACTAACATACCATAATTTTCACATCTATATCAACATTATGCTCGTAAAACATTCTGTAAAAGTCCTTAATGAGCGGATCCGCAATGATAGAGTTACATTTCTTTAGACACCAAAATACTCTGAATTTTCTTTATCAACTAAAGCTTAAATATTCATGCAAAAGCTTTTGTTGCTATAACATGCAAAAAAACAAATTCATGTCAAGACAACCTGATGACAAGGTTTTATAACCATAATCCTTAAGTTTGTTGCCACACTCAAAATGTTATGAACACAAACTTCAATGGTGATCAAAAGGACTAAACTAACTCTCTACCACTCTATTGAGATAGTAGTTTCATTTAACCTATTGTGAATATAGCCTCAAATGTGGATCTAGATGGCAACTCAAATTATTAAAATCAAATAGTCTTATGATTTCTAAATAATTTGATTTTGATGAGTGAGCATGTAACCTTTTTTGTTAAGCACCTTATATCTCTTTAGATCCAAAATAAGAGTTATAAAAAATTGCCTTTCATTATTGATATGAATATTGCAGCAAAAGCATATAGACTTTAAGCATGAATTTTTTTATTTTACTTTATTATTTAAGGGACCTCTATTGAACTTGTCTCTACTAGTGATTTCAATATCGCTTAGTGCATAAATTTTTATGTCAGATAACTTGTAATACCTTTCAACATAACTCTTTTGTGAATTCTCAATGTTACTTGAAATTGATCTTACAATATCATTTCACAATATAAAAAAGATATGTTCATGTAAGTTTTCATCTTCTAATGAGACATTTATTATGTCGCAGACATATTACACTATGTTCTCCACTAAACCTGTAATTCATAATTATTACCCTTATTACCTTCCGATATTACATATGATAATATCAATATGTAATGAGACTTATGAAATTACAGAATAAAAATTCCTCATTAAGATCACAGATGAATATAAACCTTTTGAAACTTTGTGTTATTAGATCAAAAGTCTCCAAAATATACAAACTTATTGATTTCATAAATTATACAATTGAGAATCAATTTTTATATTAATCTAACACAATTCAAAAAAGTTATAGGTATTGTCATTTACTTAAAAAAACTTTTCGAGAAGCTATAGAAAAGATCTCTAAAAATTAATGTCAGTCTTACGAATTGAAACAATAACAACAAGATGAGCCCTATATTTGTTAGCATTGCCTTTTAAAAGCAATATAACAAACTGTAAAATATCTTCGTTGTTTGTTGTTTCAACACATTCTTTATGACATTTATTTTTCCTTTTAAGAGATAAGGCTTTGTTTGACTGTAGAGAATATACTCTTTTTTATCAAACTTAAATCTTTATAATCATATTTCTTCTATCTCTTCTACTTACTTTAATGACATTTTTAATGATGTTGAGTTTGTTTTACTAAAATAAGGAAAATCTTTACTATCTTTACTAATGTTGTTATAAAGAAAATAACTATTCTTTACTAATGTTGTTATAAAGAGAAATAACTAAATTTCTCTTAAATGCAACGTTCTTTACTTTATCTTCCCCCAAACTCAACATCTTTAAGAAATTTTAAGATCGCATCCACATCAATTCTAAGTGGGAGCAAACTTTAAAACTTATATATATTGAAAAGACTAGTGTATCTAGTAGAGTGACAACTAAAAACCAAGTCTAAGTCTCGCAAAACCTTGAATTGCAAGTCATTTTAGTTGTTCCTTTATTTGGTACACCACTTACACTTTTTTATAACAATCTTAGGTAATTTCTCCAAATAGACTGAGGGTAAGAAAAAATGATTTGTCATACTTCTTACCACACCTTTTTGAGCTTTGAATCATTTTATAAGCAGCATACATCTCATGTTTGCCTTAAAACATATATTACTTATTAGCTCTGTAAATTCTTAAAGGAGTTAGCAAATATCCTAGACCTTATCTTCCCAATCCATCATATTTTATAACGATTTCATTCACTATGAATTGATATGATGACTTTTAAGATATCCAAGAATAAAGACCTCTCCTATATCAAATATTGGTGCCCTTAATGAGAGTAAATTTCTTAGAACTTTATGCAATGTTGTTAAACATTTAAAGAAAAAACATATTGAATAGGCTATAAATGACTGTTCTAAAATACTAAAGCTCTCAATAGCACCTTATTTGATAACTTCAGGTACGTCCCCTTGATCATTCCTAATACAGACTTGAAATATCTGTTTAATCTTGAGAACCAACAAGCAATGAATAGAAATACCAAAGTCTATCCAACAATAAGATAAGTTTTCATATGCAAGTCTAGCCTGTTAAATACCCTAAGTGAGAAGCCCAATTTTCTTTATACCTTATCTGGCAATGTATTTGGAACATATTTTTTCTATATGTTCAAATTTTCTAAAAATGTCAAGAGAAGTCCTAAGCTTGATTCTTTTATGATTTAGGCAAACATATGTTCCAAATAAACCTTAGTACCAACTTTAATTTCTTTCTGTAAGAAAATAATTTATTATTGAGTATATTTTGTAGTTTCTTACTTAATTAGTTTTCCAAAAAAACATATGGTCAAAAATTAGGTTATTAACAGTTCAATATCTACATCTATAATTATCATAACCCACTATATACTGACTGCATAATGTCTCAAATAAGAAACAAAGACACAAGTAAATCCTTGAATATTTTAAATTTATTGCATCTGATCATTTAGTGTACTCCGTAGTGGTTCTTTATTCTTTATTAAGACATAGTAATCAGGAAAAATTAAATGTCTATTCCTTGTGTAACAATCCTTATACCTAAAGGAATTTTTCTAATTATTTCTTCAGTAAACATAATCCTCAGGGCACTCCCACTTTTCAAGGTTCCAATTAAACCTTAGAGGGATATTGATTTGCAAATATTGAAGTGTTTCCTTTTTTTATCAAAAAATTCATGCAAACTTGAATAAAAATTATTCTTAAATACATAATAAGGCAATTAAATAATATTTAACAATAACTTATTCAATAATAAAATATGCTCGAAATTAACCTTAAGTATTTATAAAAATACCTTATATTTAAAATCAATGAGGATAACAAGATACCTAGGACAACATTGATAGCCTTCCTTTCTGCCGACAATATCAACTTGCAAGTGGTACTCTTAATGTGGTGATCAACTTTCCCAAGTCTCTCAACTACTCTCTATTAGTAGTACATAAGACCTGATCTCAAGGGATGTTGACCTACTCTCAAGGGGGACTTACTCCACTCATGATTAAGTCTAATATGAATTTAAAAATTCATGATTCATTCACATATTTAATATATTATGTATCTTTCAAATTCATATATTTGCATTTAATACGGTTCATGTAGGGAGATTTGATAGGGTGTATGCTGAATTCAGACTAGTTAGCCAGGGGTTGTGTCTTTTCATTTGTGTCTTTTCAATTACTATATACATGAATGTACATTTTCTTTTGGAAAACAACATTTTGATGAATGAAATTTCAGATTAAGTTTAATTTCTCTTAAACTTTAAGATTTATTTGTATTCTTGTGTTTAGAATGCATGTTTAGAACTTTCAATCTAGTTTGATCAATTAGGTTGTGGAGAGTTCGAAATCTTGAAGTTAGGAACAATTTTCTTTTCTTCTTGACCATTGATCATCTTTCCAAGTGTAAATTTGTTTAACTTTCTTGGAGTTGGTCTATCATCTTGTTATTGGGGTTATTCTTATTATTGTTGTGGGGGTTCATCTTGAATAAAGGAGTTCTTTTATCATCTAAGTCTGTGGCTTATTTCTTTACACTCTACGTTTCTGCTCCCATTTAAGTATGTCCAATGCCTCAACACTGTGTGCACTGTTTGCCCACAGCATCGCACTTGCCTGCACGTTCCCGTGCGTTTCTGTGCTTGTTTGTGCAATCATGCGCTTGCCTACACGCATGCGCCTGCCGACTCCTATTTGCACACACCCATTCGACTGCATGTCCTGCCCATACGTGTCGTGAGGCTTGCTGAACGCCCTCCTACACCCAAGGCCCACAATGAGCATTCCCTATGCCAACCGCATCATGCAACTGTGCTCTAGTATGTCACCCTCACCACGTTTTGATCCCATGTTGTATTCATGATATGCTTGTGGTCGAGGCCACATATTCTACCTAGTCAACTTATGCTCATTTTCACCCTCGTAACAAACCTCCCCCACTTAAGCTACTCGACGTCTTCGTCGAGGCCAACTTCATTCTGTCATAGATGAGCAGAGTAGTATTTCACAAACCTCCATGCAATGAACACAATTAATGAAATTAATGAACAACCAAAAACATAAGAACCCGAGAACAAATATCCTTTTCCTTGGATCACAAAGTATATTTTACTCCTCCATTATGGATAGTGTGATGTTCAAAGGAACACAACATGATAATGAATATAAATAAATACAGCATGCACACACAGAAATATGTAGGGGCAACGCCTCCAATTTTTCTTACCTCACTTCTATTAGTTTACAAATTAGAATACACAATAGAATAAGATGGAATGGGATACTTGGACACTCCCCGAGTTCTCATTTTTATAGGCTTCTATCAACCCTTTATATTGTCACAAACCCACTTTATTTAGCTTGACTAAATTTAGACACTCCTAAATTTAGTCTTTAGTTGGAGTGAACTCCACTCCTTTAGCATACCTCCCCAAGTCTCTCAACTACTCCCTATTAATAGTATATAGGACCTATTCTCAAGGTATGTTGAACTACTCTCAAGAGTGACTTACTCCATTCATGACTAAATCTAAGTTCGCAACTTATTACTTTGCACTCCACGTTTGTGCTCCCATTTAAGTATACCCAATGCCTTAAGAGTGTGCAGTGTGCACCATCTGCCCACAGCATCGTGTCTGCCAACACATTTCAGCACGCACCTGCACTTATTCGTTCATGCATGCGTCTGCCTGCCCGTGTGCACAAGATGTCGTGCCCAATTGTGCGCGTGCCTGTCGGATCCCATGTGCATGGGTGTGTGTCCACCTACATGCACTTGCCTTTGCCTGCCACCTACGTGTCCTTCGCATGCGCTCATCTAGTTGCATGTCGTGAGGCTTGCTCAATGCCCTCCTACGCCCAGCGCTTGCAAAGTGCATTGCCCATGCCCGCCGCATCGTGTAACTTGGCTCCAGTATGTTGCCCTTGTCACACTTTGATCTTATCTTTTGTCGATGTGCATATGGTCTAGGCCACATATGCCTAGTCACATTATACTCGTTTTCACCCTTGTAACACTATGCTTCTTTAGCCTTCTATTCTCCATCTGATAGATAGTATTGTCCATCTTTGGTCTAAGTTGCATAGTTCAAGAAGACTCAAACCACAGATTCTAGTACAGAAAGTTTGGAATCTCATATCATGGATCCAAGTAATTTGAAATAACTTGGTAGTTCTTTGACCTACTTCCATGCTTAGATCGTATAATAAAATTTTGTTTTCTCACACAACTTTGCTTAGAAGGGTCATGGAAGTAAATCATAACTGCATAAGATGGGAAGTAGAAGATGAAATCCCCCTCTACTAAGTTTGGAAATGCAAATAAAGAAGTAAGAAGTTATGAGGGTCCAAACCTTTCCCTTAATATGGAATGATCAACAACTATTATGTCTATGGCACCTGATATGGGCTTTAACGGAAAATTTACTAAGGACATTTTTCATCTTTTTCTAGTTATGTGTTGGGCAATGTGGCATAAACAAAACTACGATATTTTTTAGAAGAGTAGTGGTTGATTTGGAATAGAAGAAGATTTTCGAGAATGGGTTCAATCCTATATTGCTAATTAATTTCAAGCGGCCAAATTGAAATGATATTGAAAATTATATATGGACAGTTTGTTTTAATTTTGTTTCCTTTAATAATTCGTTATGATTATTTATTCTCCCACACCTTTTAAAAATAACTTTTTAGGTTTTTGGAATGTAATTTTTCACCATATATAAATAAATAGTGATTTATGATCTTGATTTTAATGTTACAAAATATGTAAATAAATGTTTAAGATATTAGCATTTACTTTTTTTATTATACAATATTTTGAATGACCCAAATAACCTGAATCAACTCAACTAAAATATTTCATGATTGTATTCATTATTTAGTAAAGGTTGTTCTAATTAAATAAATTTATAGTTGAAACAATTGGGTTGGGCTCTAAAAAATACCTTGAATCTTGCCCTTTTTTATTTTTAAAAAATATATCCACCACAAAAATTGATATTTTAATTAGCCTCCCCTCCTTTTAATATATTTTTTGAAATTTCTACTGATTAAACTTTTCCTTTGTCTTCAAAGAACTAAGTTTATATTCATTCGTATCGATTTCCTTATGAATTTTCCTCTTGTTATATGCTAACCAACTTTATTAAATGTTAGGTCATTACGATTTGATCGTAGTATATTGATAGACTTACCTAATTGTTTCTTTAACTTAATTCATCGTTCTTGAACTTTTTAAGTGCTTTTAAACTTCTATTTCATTAGGTAAAGATACTTTATACCTAGAATGATCAATCATACGAAAGAAGATGAAGTATTGATTATCTTTTTTTAGCCCTTTATTATTCACCAGACCACATGGGATCCAAATATATCAGTTTAATGGTTCTTTGACCTTGTATCTTTTTCTAGTAAAAAGCTTTTTGATAATCTTCCAATTCTATCAATGTTGATGTGAATCAATCTCAAGAGTAAAAAATAATTATCATCTTTAGGAAAAAAAATCGTCTTTGTATTTTGGACTCATCTTGAAAATACATACTTTTGGATGTATTAATAAAATTGAGTGTTTTTACTCTACAATTGTTGAGTGCATTGTGTCCTATGTAAGCTTTGTTTTAATCTTGCATGTTTGAAACATTCTATTGGGTTTTGGCAAAATTCTATAATTGAATTTTGTCCCACATCAAAAAAACACAAAGAAGGAGTGTTCTCCAAATGCTAGAAGTTGTCTAACATCGGAAAAGTACAAGGAGGGAGTGTGTTATAAGTGCTATAAAAAGAGCCCATGGTCTTGGATTTTAATCATCTCAATTGAAATACTTCAAGACTGGTATACCAGCTTAACTCAGTGATATTTGCTTTGAGAGAGTATTTTATGTAATTGGGGTCCGGGAGAGAAATTTATATGATTGTAATAATTTTTCACATAGTGGATTTTCTCTTGTGAGTCGTGGTTTTTTCTCCGATTTGGAGTTTTCCACGTTAATTCTTGTATTTTCCTTGTTGTTGTTATTTCTTTTAATTTCTGAATTATTTTCTGCTTAATCCTACGGTAGAAATAGATGAGTTTTTTCCCATCAAGTGGTATCAAAGTTTTAGGTTTGTAGATTTTAGAATTTTTTAGTATGCTTTGTAGTTGCAGTATTGTCTGAACTTCCACATCAGAAAAGATTTATTGAATCGAGTTACGGTTCTGTGAAAAATGTGGGTTCTTCACTATTTACAGATTCGCTAGGAGTGTGAAGCAAAAATGTCATTTTTTATAAGTCCAGTGAAGATTGACGTGGAGAAATTTGATGAAATGATCAACTTTGGCTTGTGGCAAATGCAAGTCAAAATGTGCTAATATAATCTGGGTTACATAAGGCGTTGAAAGGAAGACTAAGGGAATGTGCTTCTGAAAAGCTAACTAGTGATGGTGGTCTAGTGCAGTCCAACGGTGGTTCTAGCAGAGGTTCTAAGAAGTCTAGTATGAGTAAGGAATATTGGGAGGAAATGGATTTGATGGCTATAAGTGCTAATCGAACAAGTTTGGCTAAGAATATTCTTGTAAATATGCATGGAATTTCGACAGCCAAAGAACTTTGGAAGAAGATCGAAGTGTTGTATCAGGCGAAGGACATCTCAAATCGACTGTAACTGAAGGAGCAGTTTCACATGTTGCGAACGAAGGAAGATATGAAATTTCAGATCATTTGAGTAATCTCAATAGCACCATCTTTGAGTTGAAGGTGATCAAAGTGAAGATTGATGACGAATATAAGGCACTCAGGCTTATCTTGTACTTCCACCTTCTTATGAACATATGAAGCCGATCTTGATGTATAAAAAGGATATTTTAAATTTTGTCGAGGCTACTAATAAACCGTTGTCAGAGGAAAGAAGGCTAATAGTGACGGGCGTATTTCACATGAAAATTCAGCACTAGTAGCTAGCAATTGGAAGAAGAAGAAAGACTTCGTGCAAAAGAAAACTTATTGCTGAGGATGCCACATAGTCTGGACACATGAAAAAAGATTGTCCTAATAGAGTTGGTTCGTCAAAGGACTCTGGGCCCGATGCTGACAGTGTGCTCTCGTTAAGGGAGATGATGATCTCTTCCTTTGAAGAGAGATAGAAATCATCCTCATGATATTCCCGTTTTACCATGATAGAGGATGTGATGTTAGTGGTTCCACAAATTTACACATGGACATTGACTTGGCGATTATGCAAGGTGTGTGTGGTGGAAATTATGTCGATGGCTAAAAAACTTCCAGGTGAGTCAAGTAGGTGGAAGTTGCATCATAAATTGCAGCAGGATTTATCGACATGTGATGAGGAAGAAAAATCTTGGAAGGCGACATTCCAAGTGGTCTAATTTTATGGTGAAGTAGGTTATTGTTCTTTGAACTGAGAATTATATTATTGTCGGTGTAAACAATGAGTGTAGTAGAAGCTGTGAATTCTTCAATATCTTGTGCCAAAGTGAAATTTGTTGGGTTTTGGTAAAATATTAGACTTGAATTTTGTCCCTGGAAAAACAATGGAGTGTGCTCCACATGCTAGAAGTTGTCCCACATTGGAAAAGTACAAAGAGGGAGTGTGCTCCAAATGCTATAAAAAGAGTCTATGGTCTTGAGTTTTAATCATCTCAATTGAAATACTTTAAGACTGGTATACCAGCTTTAGTTAACTTAGCGGTATTTGCTTTGAGAGAGTATTTTGTGTAATTGGGATCAGGGAGAAAGTGTTTTGTTTAATTATATCAAATTCAACTTGAAGTGTTTGCAATCTTACTATTTTTTTACTTTTCTTATTCTTCGTGAAGAATCTGTAACGTATGTCATATTGCTTTTGCAATTGAGGCTCCTAAAATTCTTTCAAAGCTATTTTCATCTACAGCTAGGTAATTCACAAACACATTAATTTTTATATTTCTTTACGATCTTTCAACTCATTGAGTTGCGAAAGACTCTTTCTCACGTCACAGATCCAAATATCCTCTTTTAGCAACGTCTCAAAGATCTTAAGATCCACATAAAAACCTTCATTTGCTTAATCCAATGTCTATAACTCTTTCCTTTTCAAAACAATGAAATTGAGGCTTAAATATGTAATTGGATGACATTTTTTTAACCTTCGATCTAATATCACTTTGTTAGAAATATTGATGACCCCTACACTCATATTTCACTCTAAATCTCACAAGGTTGATAGAAAAAACTTGGTTCTCTTAACTCAAGAACACACAAGAGAGGAAAAATTTTCTCTTGAATAACTCTCTTTTTAATTTTTTTTTAACTACTTAATTGGCTGGAGTAAAATAAATTTTTGGTCTTTGAAGTTTGAGCTTATTGTTTATTTGATTCTTAAGGTTTCAAAAGGGACACCATGAAAATCTTCTACCGACTGAGTTAATTGTTGAAAATCTTACTAAAATGTCTTTGAGGTCTAAAAATATTCTAAATATTCCTTGGACTCATTTGACTATTGGTTGACCAATGATTGCTTGACATGGCAATTACATGTTGATTGGACTACATGATAATTTTAACTTAGGTCCCAAATATCTTAATATATTAACTATTATTTTCTATTGATTTGACTAATGATGTGGCTACCTCATTCTCATTCCTCCTCTTTTCTTCTCTTCTTATTCATCCTTTCTACATAGACTTTATCGTTGTTGTCGCTTTCTGTCGTACGGCGCTCGCTACCACACCACCCATGTGCCTAACATCCTCTCTCCTTTTTTAGATTTGGAAGAATTCGTTCCAAATTTGAAATGAACTCATTCCTTATCGAACAAATGGTAGAATGGACAACTTGTTTGTTCCATATGGAATGTGTTCGTTCCTCGTTCGTCGACTGTAACGTGTTTGTTCTAGATCTGGAATGAATGAGCAACAATTGTTCGTTCCAGTTTCTCATTCAAACACTTTGTTTTCATTCTAGATTTGATTCCAACTCTATTTCAGAATCTTCCGATCATCAATTCTAGAAGGAGAGAGAAGGGTTGGCATGGGTGTGATGGTTGCTAGTAGCATGGCGATGAGAGTCATATGAATGGTGGTTAAGCGTCGGACGACAGTGGCAAAGTTAGTTGGAGAAGAGGGAGAAGAAGAGAAGAGGAAGGTGAATGAGGCTGACATCATTAGCCTAATGAGTACAAAATAATATTTTATTAAGATATTTTGTCACGTATGTTAAAATTTACAAGTCATAAAGTCCAACCAACATGTTAATTTCCTATGTCAACATTATGTTAGGTCAAGGATTGTTTAGATTAGTTCAAACTAAGAGAGCAAAAATGTATCTTATTGTTTATGCAAGAATATGCACAACAGTGTTTTTCTGATCGTAGCTCGAACCCGGTCTCCGGACCGACYTGAACATTTGGGCGGACCTACACAAAAAGGTGAACACTCCGACGCCCAAGTCAGTATAGGTCGGATTCCCAGTTTAGTTCGAGGTAAAAAACCATACCTGAGTGTGGAGTGAGGTCCTCTACTTATGGGTGGTAGTCTCGTTAATCTCGCGACGGTTACACCTAGTAATCTCGGGACCGACGGTTACACCCGGTAATCTCGGGACCGACGGTTACACCCGATAATCACGCCACTGACAGTGGCTC
>NW_019104680.1:189678-204475 GCF_001995035.1 Momordica charantia
CGTCGTGACCTTGCCCCTCTACCACCGCTGCTTCGACCTCCCTCTGGTGGGCATCGCTGGCAGCTAGAGTTCTTCGATCTGCCGTATTGGTCGAGTTTACTGGTTGAACCATTTTCGCTCGCGTTTTTATTTAGAAGAATTGGGATGACTTAGACTGTCACTCCCCACAGACGGCGCCAAATGTTTATGCAAGAATATGCACAACAGTGTTTTTCTGATTGTAGCTCGAACCCGGTCTCCGGACCGACCTGAACACTTGGGCGGACCTGCACAAAAAGGTGAACACTCCGACGCTCAAGTCAGTATAGGTCGGATTCCCAGTTTAGTTCAAGGTAAAAAACCATACCTGAGTGTGGAGTGAGGTCCTCTACTTATGGGTGGTAGTCCCGTTAATCTCGCGACGGTTACACCCGGTGATCTCGGGACCGACAGTTACACCCGATAATCTCGAGACCGACGGTTACACCCGATCATCACACCGCTGACAGTGGCTCACATCGGACTCGCCGAGCTTCCCGGTAGATCGGACCTTGACCAGGTCGCACATCGGCCCTTATACTTAGCACCTGTCAATGCTAGTGGTGGTAATCTCGGCGGTTCGAGTTGGGCATGACTCATGAGTCATCTTGAAACACCAATAGCTATCCTCCACGTGTCCAGGGTATTTTCTCCCCCAAACACTTATTATAACAGAAATGATTCGCGACATTTCAAAATACACAAATTAAATTAGTACATAGATAATAATATTCATGTACCTAACTAAATTTGACTTTCATGTGCTTAGAAATTCATGTATTTAGAAATGCACCAAGTAAGGCTCCATTTGGCGTTTGACTTTCAAGACCTTGTCATTATGAAACAATAATTTTAATCGTTTTTTGTATTTGTTGAAACTAATTATATAATAATTTTTAAAATCAATACTTGGATTATCAGAAAAATCAGGCGGTAGCTTTTTAGAATTATAATAATTGTTTCTCCTAATTTCTTATCAAAGTGAGCAAAATATAATTTGCAATTTATATATATATATATATTTAACACAATTTAGAAATTAAGTTTCAACATAAATTTATACATATATGTATAGAATTTTGGCTTTTCGTGACACTCATGAACAGTAAAATACTGTTCAAATAAAAAAAAATGTCACGAAAGGAAAAAACTGGGTTTTTGGAGGGAAAAAACGGAGGTTTCCGAAATTTTGACATTTTGTGACGTTTTTTAAACATTACAAAAGGTTTGGCCAAACAGGCGTTTTTTGTGACGTTTAAAAAACGTCACAAAAAGTGAGGCGCGTTTTTTGCGGGAAATGACGGAATAGATAGACTCGTTCTTTTAGAAGTGATTTTCTTTCCTTATCTATCTTTGGTTATTCATTTATCTAATTTGGGTATTGTTTTTTTCATTAGGTCTTTCACGAATCTAAAGAAGTCAACAATTACAGATGCAACTAATTGATGGATGAGCTTCCTTGTTGGGGTTGGTGTGTGATTTGTGTTTGTAGGAATTTAAACATGTTTAATATAATGTACTAGCAAGTCCGAGAATATTTCGAGAATATTATATATATTTCAATTTTGTTATCTAAATTAATGTATTTGTGATTTCATTGCCAATTTAATTATATGAGATTTAAATATTACGCGACGTCTGCAATCAAAATTAAATACATATTCAGTGACTCTCTTTTTATCGTCACAAAATAAAATCATTAGTGACGTTTTTAAACCGTCACCAAAATATTTTTTAGAACAATTATCAAACATCACAGAATAAACTTTTCATGACGTTTAAACACCGTCACGAAATACACTTTTCGTGACGTTTAAATATCGTCACAAAAGGATGTCACGTGACCTCTCCTCCCCTGTTCAAGGTCTTTCCGTGACATTCTATAACCGTCACGAAATCATTTCTCATGACGGTTTATGAACGTCGTGGAAGTCCATGTCTTTCATGACGCTAATAAACTGTCACGTGTGTTAATTTTTGTGACGTTTTTTAAACGTCTCGTATACCTTTCTTGATGGGCGTATACGTGACGGCGTTAAAAACGTCACGAAAGCTTTTTGTGACGCCAAAAAAGCGTCACGGTAGACCGAATTTCTAGTAGTGATAATTGAATTAATATGTGCCAACATGATCAGCTTAACTCAACTCAACTAGTTAAGACACCTATTTTCGACTAAGAAGTCATGAGTTTGAATCTGCACCCCACGTATTGTTGTATTAAAAAAGATAAATTAATACGTACACCCTGATTGTTATAGCAAATTTTCCTAAATGTACTAACATTGAAGGTATCTAGAACATTGAAGGTATCTAATATGTTTTTTTTCTCTCTCTATTTTAGTACTTAAATTTTCTTTTTTAAAATAATCCTACTAATCCCTAGACTTTCAAATACCTATTTTAGTTTTTAACCTTTTAAAAGGTAATTATTAGTCATTGCCTACTATATTTCCAATCTAAGTATTTTTTTTTGTTCTTATGTTTTTACTAATACCTTGCTCAAGAAACATAATACAAAAGGGAAATTCTGATAATTTGGACAGAAATAAAATAATCTTGAAAGTTGAGTAACAAAAGTGGATATTTGGTAGTTTAAGCCTCATTTGAATGCCATTTTGTTTATTTTTCCTTTTTCTTTTTTAAATTGTGATTATAAACACTAGATTTTTTGTATTGTAATCTAAATCTATATTTTAAAAACTTGTTTTTGTTTTGGCTAAGAATATTTAAATGTATCTTAAAGAAATGTGAAAAATATATTACGAAAATGATAAAAGAAACAAATATATTTTTAAAAATAAAAACCTAAAAACAAAATTGTTATTAGACAAAGCTTCAGTAAATGAAAATGGATATTGTGATGCTTATAAAACTGTCACGAAAAAAAAAGAAAGCTTTCGACGATTACAAAACACATCACGCAAAAATGAATTTTCTTTCCTATACTATTCTATGCACAGCATTTTTTTACTACAATAAATATGGAGTTGAACTCGTGTTCACATTAACACCTCGACAGCATCTTTGGTAGGATGTGAGACTATCAAATTGAATATTTTATATGTTTATTTTTCTTTTTTCGGGAAGGGGTATTAAAAAAATAATATTTTAAGGTATACCTTTTAGCTGTCAATTTTGTTGTGTGGTAGAAGCGTGGGAAGCACGAGACCCATTTGCGCGTCAAAATTAATACGATACGTCTGTCACATGAAAGCCGGAGCTAACTGAGTGCCGTCAAGTTTCACGCCCCCCATTAAATTTGAGAGAGAAAACCGTAATTTAAAATAATTTAAAAATAATTTTTTTATTAGAAAAAAAGAAGGTTCAAGAAACGAGGGATTCTCTCTTGCATCGTCCCTCTATAAAGTCATGTGCCCTAGGGTTTCCTTAACGTCAACTCTCTCTCTCTCTAAAACTCTGCATTTTCTTTTCTCTCTCATCTTTTCATTTTCATTTTCTGGGCACCCAATCACCACTTCTTTGAGGTGAGGGTTTGAGTTTGAGTTTAGATGGGTTCTGCATAGAGTGTTTGAGGTGCGATTTTGGGTTACACCCGCTCTTTCTAAACCTTCACTTCAAACACAGGCTACCTAAATTTAGAGCATGAGGTCGAGGTTAATGGGAATGTTGTTTGGCTCGAGGTTCATATATGGATCGAAGAAAAAATCGATTGTGTTGTATATAATCTCGGACCAGGCTTCATTCCCGTCAACCAAACACCTCTTTGGAAACTAAAAAGTAAGTTCATATCTAGAAGGATAGAAGAAAAGGTAAATTTTGTGATTCTCCTTTTCTTCTTTCTTTTGGAGAAAAAATGGATGTGTTTTTTGTTTGCATGGGGAAACACTTGGCGATAAAGTAGAAAAAAAAGGTCAAAGGGAGATTTATATATATGGTGTTGTGTTTTGACTTGTGTTATAGTTTCATGATTTTCTGTGTTTGACCCAACTGATTCATAATGCTTCCCTTTCTGTTTCCTTCTTTTTCTCGGGAAACAAACAGAAATATTGAATTTCAAAGACTTTTGAAAAAGGGGATGATGACATACGTGGTTGTTTGTGTTAATCATGATTTCATGAGGAAAAAGCTGAAACTGTAAAAGGGGTTATTTGAGAGCCAAATAATATGTATAATCATTGTTCAATTTCAAATCTTTCTCTCTCCCTCCCTATGAATAATAAAATTGGATTTTGAGTTTGTAGAGATACCTACATCTAGGGTTTGAGAACAACCATAGCTCAACAAGTGCTACTTTTTCAGTATCAACCAGTTCATGGATATCGTAGGATAATAATTATCTGACCTCTACTACATTTGGTTGCTAAAGAATTTAGGTATCTATCATAGGATTTAAACTTATTCTTTCTATTTTTTTTTTTATTTAAAAGATGAGATCCTTACTTTTAGTTTTAATTCATTTTTTGTCTAATTGTACCATTTTTTATTCTTATTTGTAAAATTTTAACACAAAATAAACCAAATCAGAGGGACCAAAATAATATTTAAACTTTATCTATTTCTACGCCCTATTAAGCAACTAAAATCTCATGGAGAGTTTTAATATAAATGTAACTTGTATAAAAAGAATGATTTTAACTTAATTTTTTCAATTTCATTGAGATTAATTTTTTGTATAATTGATTAAGTTTTTATTTTGCCTGATTTTTGTATTTTGTTGACTGAACTTTTTATGGTTTATTGAATGATTCATGTAAAACTTTTTAATTTAGTTTTGAGGAGTGTTTCTACTCATTTGAGCTTAGAGTTTAATTTTGTGATGTTAAAAGTTACAAATAAAAATAAAATACTCAAAAAAAGAAGAATATAAATATTTAAGTCTGGTAGTGATTTTCTTTTCTAAAGTTTAAGTTTTCTGATCACAATTTCTTTACATTTTTTATAAATATTTTTTGTACTAAATAAGAAAAAACTCTTTCAAGAAAACTTTTCAATTATTAGATTTAAAAAAATACCTATTTCAATGTTTAAAATTTGACTATAAATATAACTACATACTAAACAATTATAAGTAAACAGTAGAAAACAGAAAATATAAAAAATAAAATAAAAAGTTATCAATCTTGCATTTATTTATTTATACTCAAATCTTCAAATTTTTAAATTGTCACACAACACTAGTTAATCCACATCTCATCTTGCGTTTAAAAAAATCAAATTGAAAATGAGTACTACAACTAAATGTTAAATATTATTTTCAAAATTACACCAACACATTCTTTTTAAAAGTACTTGAAAAAATTACCATTTTACACGGAATCAATGCCATGTGACTTATATTAAAGGTGGTCTATAATCCCGCTACGCCACCACGGAGGATATATTTCTTAGTGAGATATGCTATTGGCAATAAAATCTAATAGATTTCATTAAATATCCATGATTAAACTATCTAAAAAATATTAGCGTTAAATATTTAATATTATTTTAAAATTTACGATGTAGAGTAGATAGATGTTAAGATAACATAAAATATTATCTTTTCATTGTTTAAAATGGACAAATTAAATCTAATCAGTTTTCCTTCTCGAAAAAAAACATCTAATCAGTTTTGTATGAAACATTCTTTTAAAAATAAAATAATTCATATATATACACATATACATAAAATTTGAGTTAAAAAATACCATTCTTTTTTATAAAAATTAAAAAAATTTATTTAGTCTATATAGGTAACAATATAATCTCTAAACTTTAATTTAGTCTATAATTTAAAGTTTGAAATGATGGGTTGAGATCTTTGTAACCTAAACGTCAATTATAATTTCAATGTACTAAAAAAACTTTGAATTTTGAAGACCAAAAGCATTGAAAAATAAAATAATATAATATTTTTGCGGGAATACTAAAATAATATAATTTACTCTTGAAAAGATTTGGATTTTTTTTTAATCGTGGGAAGTGCGAAATAAAAGTAAATCTAAAAACAAGAAAAGGGCAAAATCACAAGACTATAAGATTTGTGTCCTATATCACCAATTATGTAGAGATCAAGAGCTTTATGCAGAGAAGAGAGAGAGATTTTGGAAGCTTGATGGAAAAAAAAAATTTTGATCACATTCCATATATAACCAATGTTATAAAGATTGGTCGACACGTCAATGAGCCACATGGAAAGAAAATCATATCGATTCGATGATACATTAAAATATCGTCGAAATGTGGCAAAAATATAGGCAAATCGGGCCCATAGAAAAAGGCCCAGTCTATAGGTCCGATACCCAGATTGGACGAGAATAGCGAGGGGGAGGGAGTTTTATAGGGTACTCCCCTCCCCCGTCCCTTGCCGACGTGGGATTGGGACTTGAGGGATTTGATTTTNTTTTTTTCTTTTAATGTACTAGATTTAGATTTAGAGTTGTTAAACCCTCTTCTCCAATATATATGAGAAAGTAAATAGTAACTATACATTCTCTTCTTCTTTTTTTTCTTTCTTTCCTTTTCTAATTTTAATATTAATATTTCTTATTATTTAAATTTATTTATTTATTTCCATTTTCAATATTAACCTATTTTTATTCAAATTGAATTTCTTTTTTCAATTCTTCTTTTCAAATTTAATTACAAAATTTTCAAATTCATAATTCAATATTATCATCATATATATATATATACATGTGTGGGTATATATCAATATTCCAGATCTTGTTCAGTTATGTAATAAAACATTATATTTGGTTATAAATTATTAATTATCAATTTAACACAATTAAGTAACGACATTGAACTTCAATTTACTAATTCAAATTATTTTCATCAATCTTCATTATCTTATTCCAACATTTGTGTCGACATCGATATTTTCATAGATAAGTTATTCATATTTTTACATATGATGGTTAGAAGTGATCAATTAAAGTATTATTTACTAATTAAAATAATTTTTATTATTTTTCACAATTTCCGTGATTTTTCCCCAAATATTCGTTGACATCGACATGTCCGTAAAATCGAGACCTCGACATTTCTATCCMTATTGACATTTTGAACCTTGTATATAACCACTCCCTTTTAAGTTTTCTATTATTAAAAAATATGCTTTTATATTTATAATGTATTTAGTATATGTTTTACACCACAAAATTATTTAAATTCCTAGTCAGATTTTAAAAACATAAACTAAACAAGTTTTTAAAAATTACACTTTTCAAAACTTGCCTTAAATTTTTACTATTTTTTTTTTGTCTTTTTTGTACTTTTAACTTTGGTTTATTTTGGTCCCTCTACTTTTAAACTATTCATTTTGATCCCCGTATTTTTAATTTCGGTCATTTTAATCTTTATATTTTCAAAATGTTCCTTTTGGTCTCTATAATTTTGAAAAGTGATCATTTCGGTCCCTCTCACTTCCATATATTGTTGAATTATAAAAAAATTCTTTTTTTGTTTTTCATTTTTGAAGACTCCTTTGAATACTGTAAATTAATTATTTTAAAAATATAAAAATTGCATCTTCAGTAATTCCAAAATATGGTAAAGAACTTATGCCCTATTTACTTGCAACCAATTGGGGTGAGTGTTATTACTTTGATATTGTTTACTAGAAAATTTTTGGAATTGGAATTAGAAACTTTGTTTACTAAAACTGACTTAAATTGTTGAAGAACTTAGATACATAACCCTTACTAGTATATATTTTCTTATATCTAGCTAATTACATATACACATTAATTAAGAGTTGTGTTCATATTATTTTGAATTAAAACAATAATAACTATAATTTATTTGATTACTATTTATTTATAGTAAATATTTTTTAGTAACTAAAGTTCAAACATATTCCCTTCAATTATCTGTCGAGGACGAAGAATCAGTTTACTAGAAAGCACAAACTTTATTAGATAAGGGCAATTTGAAGAAGGGTTTGGGTTATGAGGAGCTACCAGAGTAGGGGGTTTTAACTGTCCTGATAGTCGGGAAGAGCCTTAGACTTCAGACGGAGTTCCTGCAGGGACAGGCCAAACCAATCAGGAACTTCACCAACAAACTCCAGGTCAACCCAGGAGGTGAGGACTGACAAAGCTCTTGATTGATCAACACGAGTGAATTGTGCTTAAACACTTCGTAAAACTTCCCGCATGCTTTTTTTTATAGAGGGAGAGTAAGGTCGGGGGTGGTACGGAAGATTGGTCCGTTCCGCAAAGCTGAGCTATTGGTTTAACTGGCTTTAAACCCTCCTACACAATAAAGGAATGTCATTCCAGGTGCTTCATGAGATTATCAAAAGACTTAACAATAATTTATTTAATACTAGCAAATAATAAATAATTAAAATAAAATTACATCAATTAAAAATGATTAATATAATTTTTATTAGAACAACCATCATTAATATAAAATAATATTAAATTTTATTGTTCAAAATATTTAATAATGATAGATTCTATTTTAACAATTTTATTGATCTTAATTAATAATAACAAAGTAAAATTAAATAATTGATAAAATAAATAGAAATGTGTAATATTTTATAATAAATTTACCTTAACTAATAAAAATTAGTATAATTTTTTTTGTTGAATGAAATATTAGTAATATAAATAAACCCAAAAAAAGAAGTGTAATATTGTAAAACAATTAATAAAAAAATTATGACATGAGAGACAAAAGGTAAAAATTGTAAATGAATTATTAAAAACACGTGGTCAGAATACAAATAAAGCGATTGTAAGAGAGAA
Organism: Momordica charantia; assembly: GCF_001995035.1. The sequence continues at coordinate 198,393 of NW_019104680.1, forward strand.
ATGAGCTTAATATTTTTAAGAATATATTCTAAAATTTAAGATAGGTTCCACCAATTTATTTTATTCCTACAATTTTATTCCTACAATTTAATAAATACAGAACATTCACATCCCCACAGGTAAAAACGGGTCTTAATGGTCTAAAATATTTCTCAAATAGTTTTTTTTACTAAAATTGAATAATTATAATATAACTATGACATTATTATTGTCCATCGGTACTTGACATATATCTCTTCCCAACCACCTATTGTGTTGAAAAAAAGAATGAAAATTTTGATACTTCTCGTAAAACAAATTAAAACTTTGACAAGTGATTTTTTAAGTACAAATTATGAAATTTCTCTTTCTCTTTAGAGATCGTTTTGTTGGAGGTTTCAACAAGTATCCTGGATATGATACTAGAAATTAAAATGCTTGAGAATAAGATGTTTGAGAATCAAATATGACTGTGTTTGGTTGTATATATGTTTGAGATTAAGATGTCTAAAAATGAATTATATATATGTTTATCTTGTATACCAAACCCGAGTTTAGTTTACAAGGTTCATTCCTAGCCAAACAAAATCTACAACCAAACCACTCTTATTTGCGTGCAAGTATTACTCCTGCCACATTATTCTTTTCATTAATATGAGATAAAGGTTTTTGYGTCAAAACGAGCATAACTCAGCAACAATTGACATATATCTACAATTAAGAGGTTGTGAATTCGATCTCCACTTGATGTTGTACTAAAAAAATAATAATAAAATAAACAAAGGTTTTTAGCTTTTTTTGAGGTATTAAATAAAGTTAACTTCGAGGGCAAAACAATCAATATTTTAACAGTGCAAGGGTATTTTATTTAGATGAAGGGAAAAAAATATTATTTTTGAAATACCAAGAAAAAATATAATATTTTATTGTTTGGGAGTTATTATTTTAAAATGATATGCTCACATACATTTTTAAATTAATATATGGTTTTGGTGCTAATTAAGTGGCATTTAATTGCTTGGCATTTTGTGGGGAATGAGTTATGAATGTCGTTTTATATGCCAAAACATTATTCCTCGATATTCATTTTTTAATATGTTGTTCTTTTTTCTTTCTTTAAATAATGTCGTTGTATATACCAAAACTTTTTTTTTTCAACAACAAAAAATAAAAATAAAAAGAAAGAAAKAATTTCGGTTAAAAAAAAAGGTGCTATTAGATATGTGTATTTTACTCCCGTCTATTAAACAAGAGTACGACAGGAAAAAAATACATTTTTGGTTCTAAAATTTGTAGTAAGTGTCTATTTGATTTCTAAAATTTTAAAATTGACCATTTTAGTTTTTGAAGTTTTGATTTGGTATCTATGTGGTCCATGAAGTTTTAAAATCGACACTTTTAATTTATGAAATTTGAGAAATAGTTCTAAATGATCCATATTAATATTTATGGGGTTCCATCTCAAAATCAATTGACAATTAGAGGAGTAGTTCCCGTGGTTCTTTTGACTCATCGATCTTGGTCGGATCCCATTTTTGGACCGGTTGCTCATTTCAACGTTTTGGACTCTGATACCATATCAATATTCATGTAGTTCCATCTCAAAATCAATTGACAATGAGAAGAGTAGTCTATGTTTATTATAAAATTGTAAGGTCTCGTTTCTTTTCGATGTGAGATCCTTAACATCCCCTAACTAATTTTGGTTGACTAATGTTAGAATCACATGACACTTAAATTATTGACCCGACAAGATATATTAATTTAATAATATAGTTTTGAATGGTTGGATTTCACTTTTTTTTTTTAATTAATCTCCCCTACATCTTCCTTCCATTCTCAAGTGAAACTCACCAACGGCCTGCCAACATTTCGTGACCTTCCCCGACCATGAAGATGAAACAGAAGATGAATCGGGACCATCTCTTGTTTTTTCCACACAAATATTTTTTTCCCCAATGATTGATTTCGCTTATTGCAACAAAGAAAATGAAGACGAAAATGAAGTCCACGAAGAAGAGGAAGCCTCCTCTCATCCTCATGGCTGGCAAAGGTCGTCGGAAGTTGGCAGGTCAGTTTCACGAAGAAGAGGAAGAAGAAGGTGAGAGGGGAGATACTTTGACCAAAAAAATCCAATCATTCAAGAATATATTATTAAATTAATATATTTTACCCAATAAAAAATTCAAGTGTCCACCAACAACTTAACTAATTGACACTTGTCTTTGAGGAAGAGGTCATGCATGAGTTCAAATCTCCCATTTCTACTTAAACTAATTTAAGTGTCACGTGATTCTAATATTAGTCAACTAAGTAGTTCGAGACTATTTAGAACTATTTCTTAAACTCCAGGAACCAAAATGTCTATTTTTAAATTTTAAGGTGCATATAGACACAAAATCCAAATTTCATAGACTTAAAATGTTAATTTTAAAATTTTATGGATTAAATAGACACCTACTTTGAATCTGATTACCAAAAAGTAGTATATTTTTCCTATTTTAGAAAGTCGTCTCGTATTTTTTAAAAAAGAATAAATTTATAACCCTGTGCTATTTTATGGGTTATCGTGCCCTTATTCTTACTATTCATGATTTGTATTTTATGTTTTTATTGAAAATAAAAAAAATGGGGAAGGAAACTATGGAGTACTCACCAGCCTACATATAAGGCCAACCAATCGATGTTGTGGGTAAGCCCTAAAATGGGTCAATTTCCCATGAACCGCATAGACGTTCCAGGAAGAACATGTGGGTATTAGTTCTTCAATTGCATTGGATCTTTATTTTCTAGTACAACAAGGGTGGGACGAGGGATTGAACTTTCGATTTCTTCTTCAAAGAACGTCGAGATGTCTTAATCGCTCAAGCTACAATTGCATTGGATATTTTTAGTTAGTTAACTGGATTTTGAAATTTTGTTACTTGTCCGAGAATTTTTTTATCTACTTAATTTTTTGGTTAGGTTCAAGTATTTTTATGAATGGATTTAATCACTTATGTGACATAATTTTGGGTGTTTTGTCCGTTGAATTTCTAATAATTTATTGGTTGATTTATAGATAATTATTTTCTAATTTAATTTTGATGAGAAATAAATTACAACTTATTTAAACTAAAGATTTAATATGATGGAATTACAAGTTTAAGGTGAGTTCAATTTAGGGGTAAAATAAATGTGTTAGAACATAACATCTGTTTCTCTATTTTGCTTATGATATTCGGCAAATGCTTCTAATTCGGCAAAATGAATATCAATGTGTTTAAATTCGTGCAGTTTACTAAGAGAATCTCTTGGAAAGGCTTGCCGTYTGGCCCTCGAGTGCAAAAGTAGAAGGGAGCTTGACTACAAGACCCACCCGTCGAGCAGGGACAAAAGTTGGCCTTAGTGATTGATAACTCTCCATAAGAGAGTGTTTTGTCGCCTAATTCGGGTAATATTTATGCGAAAATTTGAGGATTCTTATTAAAATACTATGGAAAAGAGTAGAAATCATCTAGTTAGGGCCTTGAGCTGTTATAATTCTCTAATCCCTCAATTTGAATGAATTATGCTTAATTCTTCATGTGTTTGAATAGGATTTGTAGATTTTGGAGAGGACAAGTTGAGTGCTGCCAATTCTGCTTAGGCTGTTGTTGGAGCGTGACTGGAAAAGCATCTATGCTGAAGCACCTGTAACTGCACAGTAACTCTTCACATCAGTTTTTCACCGCATCTGTACAGGGGTGCCTTAATTTTTATGAACCCGATATATAGGGAAATGATACTCTAGCCGCAAAAAGGGGGACAGAACAGAGATCAAATAGAGCATTGATTTCATAGAACATTCCCCATCTTATCACCATCTTTCATCGAAGAAGTAGCTAAGGCGTGGCTGAGCTTTCCTTGGCGTCATCATTTTGCTGCTGAGGAAGATTTCATCTCATTGTTGTCTACTTCACTAATGAAACGCATTTTTCCTCTACCCATTCTTTCTGTCTCTTGGTTAAATTCAAACTCCAAAAAAAGGAAATCGTTCGTTCATTGTTCAAACCACAAAAAGAAGAGTTCAAAAAGCTCTTTAAGCTCCGTATGCTATATTACTAAAATCAAAGTAAAATAACTTAGTCCTCGCAATGTCGCCAAAAACTTGTTGCATATTGATAACTCTTAATAAGAGAGTATTTTGTGGTCTAATTCGGGTGATATGTGTACGAAAATGTGAGGATCCTTATTAAAATACCATGTAAAATAATAAGAATCATCTAGCTAGGGCTCTGAGCTGTTAAAATTCTCTATAACCTCATTTTGAATGAGCTATGCTTAATTCTTGATGTTTTTTAACAGGAATCGTAGAATTTGGAAAGGACAAGCCGAGTGCTGCCAATCTTGCCTAGAGTGCTGCTGGAGCGTGGTTGGAAGATGCATCTATGCTGGAGCTTAAGGCCACTCGGATGCCCTAACGCCAGTGACTGCGTAGTAACTCTTCACATCAGTTTTTTACCACGTCCGGACAACTTCCAGGGGGTGCCCTACTTTTTAAAGACCCGATATATATGTTTGGGTTTAGTGCTCTAAGCTCGTGAGTTTGTAATTTGTAAACATTTTATTTATTATTAATAAAAGTTATTTTATTATTTCTTTGCATTACTCATATTCCAATAAACAAAGATTAAAAGTTATTTAATGTAACTGGAATATTATATATTTGATATATAGTATATAATCGATATACAAGTAGATAATGTTCTAATAATAACCTAAATGGTCTAAGGTTATAATAGTTAGGTACCTTATCCTAGTAACACTATGGATACTGCCCAGTTTATTATAGTTACAAACGACTTTATCCATGTCGTTCATGTAGAGACATGTGAGTGGTGGTATCCTATACAATGAGTTTGTATAAGAACAGACCGTGAAATAATTAATAATTGACTCTAACTTCGTTAGTGAATAGATTGTTATCTCATAGCATGATCAGGTAACTCGGTCTTAATCCTGAGCAGGTTATGGACTCCTGCCTATAAGAGATCGTCATTTGATTTGTATAGGTGAGAGTGTTCTGGGTTGCCGACTCAATAATCCTACCATTTTAGGGACGAGACCGAGTAGGGAGCTGGGAACGTAACTACGCAAAATGATATTCACTCCTTCCGAACTTTAGGAAAGTAGATGAGTGTTCCCGTACATGCTGACTCTGAGACTTGAACAAGGGGCCACACCCTCTCACTCACCCGAAGAGACTTCCTGTTATTGGTCGGACCATAACCGGGTTGTTCATTAGAGGAGCATGTGGTATTTAAGGAGCAAGAAGTAACTCAAGGGTAAAACGGTAATTTGACTCAGCTAGAGTTATGAGCATTCGTGAAGGATTGACTTGCTGTTAATGGTCGTACATCCGTGGCACGAAAATATTCTGCAGTGAGAAGAGTGCAGCTGTGGGTCTTTAGTGGAGTGACCYACAGTTAATGAATGTTGATTAACTCGGTTAATGAGTTTGACTGATTAATCTCGCATCGTTAGAGCTTCTGATCTGTAGGTCCATTAGGTCCATTTGCTAGCTCACAACGGGTAAAACGAGGATCAAGAATTATGATATAATTTGAAATATGTAAATTATATAAGAGAATGTATATAATGTATATTGATACATTATATAAATATATGTAAATTTTGAATAAAAATTAACAATGAAGAAGATATCTTGATGATCTTGAGATTTCCCATAGATTCAGGAGAAGATATCCTATCTTCAAAATGATAAGATATCTGATTGTAGACATCGTATTTGGTCTGACTCTCTTTTCTTAAATTTATTAATTTATTTATTATCATTATTATTTCTTTTATTAAGTTTAATTTTAATTGTTTTGGTTAAAAATAACATAATTTACTTTATTATTAGTTTTAAGGTAAAGTTTTAATTAAATTAAATTTTAAAAATAGATTTTGTTTAGAAAAAAAAAAAATTTGTTTTTATTTCTTTTTGAGTTAAGGTTTTTATTTAGATTTTTTTAACAAACAGATTAAGAAGCAGTCATTCCTTTGATTTTTCTTTGTCAAAGTTTACAGGTGGCTTCTCTCCCTCATATTTCTCCTTTTTTTTTTTCCTCTATTCCTTT
>NW_019104680.1:204775-216421 GCF_001995035.1 Momordica charantia
GCACACCGACGCTACAGGTCCGGTGGCAACCAGACTCCGACAACCAAGGCCGACACGGCAGACACGGCAAAACGGTAGTACCTAAACCCCAGTTTTCTGATGACCTCCAAGGTAGCCACTATGTCTCCAGTGATGGCAGCGACCTCTACGACCGACACACAGATCTCCGGCGACCGATTCCCACCAGCACAGTAGCTAGAGCACTCCTTCACAACTTCAGACTCTCGCAAGCACACCAAGGAATTCCTCTCTACAATACGTGTTTTTAAAAAAATGCTTTTGGAAATGATTTTTTTTTAAATGAGTTTGTTTTAAGATTTCTTTTTTTAAATGAGTTTGATTTAAGATTTCTTTTTTAAATTAGTTTGTTTTAAATATTCTTTTTAAAATGAGTTTGTTTTAAATATTATTTTTTTAAATGAGTTTGTTTTAAATATGATTTTTTTAAACAAGTTTGTTTTAAATGAGATTTTTTTTAAAATAAGTTTTAAGGAAGTTTGTTTTATACGGATTTCAAATCTAAAATAAAATAATTTTTTTTAATTTTCGGGTTTAATTTTTATTTTAATTTTTATTTTTTTTAAATAAAATTTTAAAATTAAGATTTGTATTTTGAAAAGAAAATTTAGATTGTTTCTTGTGGTGTTGGCATAGTGGTCTGTTTCTTAGGGGTCAATTTGTATGTCTCAGATTTGAGTCTTTGTTTCCTCAAGTTAAAGTTATTTTATTTTATTTTTATTTTTATATCATTGTTTTTACTAAACAGCTATTTTATATAAAATGTTTTTTTAATTGAGAAAAAAACTTTTCGTCAAATTTCAAAAAATAAAACATTTATATTTTAAAAAAGAAATTAAGTAGTATTCTAAGGTTTTGACACATTGGTAAAAGGTTTGAGTGTTACCACTTATGTGATAAAATTTTTCTAATGGCCTTCGTGTCACTCATACCTATTAATTCATACCTTATAACAAAGTGTAAATTAATATAACGTGAGACATTTAAATAAAAAACACAAAAATATTTTTTTTTGACCAAATAATATAATCGGATTATTTATGACAAGATATGGTACCGTTTTCAAATAGGTGTTGCACGGTGCTAACATCTTCCTTACGCTCAGTCGACTCCCAAACCAACAATCTATTTTTTGTAGACCTTGTTTTTTTTAAATAGGTGACCAATCACACCTAGCTCGTAGATGATTGGTGGCGACTTCAAACCCTTATCTCGAAAGAGACTCTTCAAGGGATGACATCGGCCGCTCCGAGTCCTGATGACGTTGGACAGCTTGGCGACTCCATTGGGGACTATTGAGAGTCAAGCCGTAATTTTTGTCGTTTTTTATCCGTTACAAATTATTTTGGTCCATTATTATTATTATTATTATTATTATTTTGTGATTGCACCTTTTATAATTTCGCATTATCATGCATTTCACACAATACAYAAGCCTCGTACCCAGACTTTACCTTTAAGATTAGATTGGAGACTGAGTAGTGTGACCTTCGTGGAATTTTGATTCTCATGCAGGCGTATGAAATTCTCCACTTAAGTTAACTATATTCCAAAGGTGTATGGATGATTTGACGGCCGTTTTCCTCTAGGTTGTGTAGGCATTAACTTTACACTCATTTTAGCATCAAATTTCAGCTATTTATTCATTTATTTGTTTAGTTTGTTTGCGTGGGTGTTAATAAAGTAATATGTTTAAAAGAGTCTCATGCATTTACATACGTTTCTCGTTTCTCACTTTATTTATTTTTACTATTACTATTATAATAATCGTTATTTTTTTTACAACAATAAAAAAAGAGTTTCAACTTTCCCTTTTCTTTTAAGATTATTTTCCGCCAATGGTGCCAAAATTGACCTAAGTCTTAAATCATTAACATTGATAATAAATTAAAAGCATGAGTTCCAGTAAGACTCCTGCCTAAGAATGGAAAGAGCAAGACCAAGAAACTGTCCATCAATGGTTAGAAAATATGCAGCATACTCATGGTGACGCATTATTAGCGAATGTCATCACACCATTTCATAGTGTAGCGTTCCTAGAAAATCAGTTGGATGGCTTGAAACATTTATAGGAAGGATTAAGACCAGACAGAAAGACTTAGTTCATAAAAAATATGGCCACATACCGCAGCGCTTATACGTGCGAGTCAACTTCTCGGTATTGAGGGCACTAGTCCAACATTGGGATCCGGTCTATAGATGCTTCACTTTTGGTTCAGTGGATATGACCCCCACTATCGAGAATACCACACTCTCCTACAAATACCACTAAAAGAGAAAATTGAGGTTTATTCCTATGATGACGGATTTACATTAAAAAGGGCAATATCACTACTTGTAGGGAAGATATCTGCTAGTGAGATTGAAAAACATGTGAAAAGGAAGAAAGAAAATACATGCTTATCGATAGAATATATCTTGAGCTTCAGCAGAGGTTCATTAATGAAGAAAGAGAGCTATCGTTGTTAGCTCTATGCCTATTCAACTTGGTTTTATTCCCTAAGTTAGTGGGTACGTTGAAGAGCGAGTGGTCAAGCTATTTGTCAAGGTAGAGATAGGAGTTAATCTCGTGATACCCATCCTTGCAGAAACCTTCCGAGCACTAAATTTTTGCATATCGAGAGGAGTAAGGAAATTTATAGGCTGTTCTCAGCTGCTATACATTTGGGTCCTCAGCCATATAAATTGTCCACCATAGTTAAAGTGTCTTTAGGTGAAATTTTCAAGATCGTGGAGTAGATTGCAGAATCTCATCCTTGAATTCAACCAAGGGGAGTGAGTCAAATCCACCATGGAAAGGGTGAGTGGAGCATTTTCTTCGTAGGACTAAGGTCAGAAGACGTGGAGTGGAGGGCCCAATATATGTCAACCAAACCTATAATGTATAGGTGTGGTAAATTTTATAGTTTACCGTTATTGGGTCCATGGGAATGTGTATCTTATGCCCCATTAATGGTGATGCGCCAGATATGGGTACGTCAGTTTATCCCAGCCACACATGATTTAAGAAACTCTAAATTTGCCTATGATGTTGGGTTTTGCAAAAACAAAATTCAAGAGATCGTAAAGGCGTGGAAAGTGATTGTTAGAACTCAAAGTGGCAATTACCATAATAATACATTTGAAGGATATGAACAGTGGCATTCGAATAGGGAAAAACTGTGGTTCTCCTACCAACCGACAAGGGCAAAGGAAAGCTAGAAGTTCCCTCTAGGAGAATTCTTACCGAAATGAGCCCATATCAGCCCAATCAATGAAAGGTTCGCAGGATAGAATATGAGCTACGAGAAGGACACCACATCATCTAAAGAAAGACTACAACTAGGGTTCAATCAAAGTTTACCTCGAAGCATTGAGTTAGAATTTCAGCAGGCAAGAAGGGAGGTCGGTTACCAAGGAAAAGAAAATAGACCGCTAGAAGTAGAGGTTCGAGACCTTAACAGAAGAATGTACCAAATAAAAAGGGAATGAGAGAGCTCACAGGTAGCTTTGAGGACGCGAGACAATCAAATATCACAAGAGGCTGAAATTGCTTCTCTACAAGAAAATCAAAGATTGAGGGAAATTGTTCAGGCACTTTCGAGCCGTCTCGACAAAACTCAGAATGTTGTTGATGGGTTAATGCAGGATTATGCCCATATCAAGGAACAATACACCAAGTGGGGTATGAATTAGACCATGTGAGGTGCGATAATACATTGTTACGTCATAATTTAGAACATGTGCTCACCCAAGTCAGATGGGTAGCTCGAAGGGCAGATGGTTTAGCTGAAGAGGCACGAGTTCTCACGTTTGCCATTGCCTCTATACAACCAAATGGCAAAAGCACACTCAAGTTCCTGGGCAAACTTCAGTGAGATCTAGAGCATTGGGGACAATTTTATTGAAACTCTACTTTAATGTACTTTCAATTTCATGATTTAAGCATTAGGGGCACAATTGTCGCTTTCTTGTAATCTTCATTTATTTATGGTTTTCTTTCTCTCTCTTTCTGTCTTTTATTTTTCTAAAAACAAAAGGGATTGTTCAAGATATCTTGCTCACCAGCACCATATCGCACTTATCGTACCAGATGCAGGGTGAGAATAATAATGAAAGATCAAAAAGCTGAGCAGGAGAAAATAAGGAAAGATATTGAGGAGTTGCGCGAAAAGTTAGATGTCATCCTCCTCGCATTGGGAAAAGGCAAGACGGCCGCAGATCCTGCTACATCTAGCAACTCTGTCCATGAGCCGCAAGAAATGGAAAACAAGCAATGGAAACCATCTGCTGCAGGCTCCCAACACACCCAATAGCAGTCAGCAACGAATAGTAGAAACACACGGAAGAAATGAATGATAATTAAATCGGGGAGGGGGATTTCCGTAGCGTTGCTCTTTTGTTAGAAGGGCTAACACCGCTCAACACTTCAACTATGTTGCCCAAACCTTCACGACTCTTTCCATGATACCCCAGATGTATTTTAGTCTGATTCCCACGGTAACTAAAATGCTCAGAACAAACGATCTATAGGCACTGTATGGCAAACCCCATTTCTAGGTATTCAACCTCATTTCTGATCAAAGACTAATACAGCTAAAGAAAGCCAAGCTACTTAACARGGGATCTTCCGAACCTCAAGCAAGAAAACACACTAGACAAGTAGGCCACACAAGCGTAGTGAGACAAGAATGAAGTACACTTCCATTAAACATTCATTGAAGTTAAACGAGATAAACTACGAATAAACAACAAACGTTAGGATTATCCCTTCCTCGAAGGTGAAGGTTAGTTCATATTAAAACAACGAAAGAAAATAGCAAGGAGTGAAGATGAAATCATTGTCAAGGGAGGAAACAGAGAATCAGAAGCTTCCTCGGGAGTACAGTGTAACCCAAAAGCACCACCCGTATCTTTCAGCTCCTTCTTCGATGAAAAATTCCCCTGTCAATGACGGAATTCTCTCCTCTTTCTCTCCTCCCAAAACGATGCTAACTTCCAAGGGGTGTCTCTGGCAGCTTGTCCCTTTTTTCCTTAAATACTCTGTCTTTTAAAATTAGGGCATCTATTAGAGGCTGTACAAACGCAGTAACAATTCTAGCTTAAAGAGTTACTGCGCTGCTACGCCCTCTAGAGCATTCAGACAAACTGCAGGCTGCTGACCAACTTCTTTTCCATACATAACATAATCTTCGCAAACTTGGCAGCATGCCTCTTCTTTAAGATCTGAACTCACTGCCCCTGCATAAACTAACAACTATTAAGCATTTAATCATGAAAACCAGAGAAATTTAGAAATTCCAAGAGTTTAAGGTTCGCTCGATGTATTCTCCCTTTTTCATGAGCTTATTTCTATAAATCCTTGCATTTTCGCACCATAATTGCCTTGAATAGTATGTTAAACACTCTCTATTTGAGAGTTATCAAAGTCCAACCTCCTTTAACTAATAAAGAGCTTTCTTCCATGTTCATCAACACCTTAAAACATCCCTTCTATGATCGGATGATTGGAAGCGCTTCCACAAATTTCTTTGATATTATAACCAATGGAGAAAGAATTGAGTATGAGGTCAAGCATGGCCGGTTAACTGGTATTGCTAGTGGGACACTAGCCACGAAAAGGCAGGTTCCTCGAAAAAGAAGGAGGGTGAGGTACAAATGGTAGGAGCTGACCAACACTCTTGGAAACAACAACCGTACGACCGAACACCTCGATACGCTCCATATTATTACCCAACACCATACGGGTATAATCAACCATATGTGAATAATACAACTTCACATTACTCTCTTTATGCCTCCCAAAATTTTCGACCCTCGGTCAGTCAAAATTTCCAACCTAGGGTTTAGCAGCATAATACATTCACTCAAGGATGTGACCGCTGTCAAAGATCAGGTAACTTGACAAGGAAGCATGAGATGCCCTTAAACCCAATATTGGAAGTTGAACTTTTCGATGTTTGGGGCATCAATTTCATGGGTTCGTTCCCACCTTCATTTGGTAATAATTACATTCTCTTGGCTCTTGATTATGTCTCGAAATGGGTTGAGGCTTTGGCCACCCCTACTAACGATGCCAAGGTAGTTTCTCTTTTCTTGCAAAAGTTTATTTTTACTAGATATGGTACACCTAGATGCTTGATTAGTGATGAGGGTACACACTTTTTGAATAGGGCAGTAAGTAATTTGCTTAAAAAGTATAACATTCACCATAAGATTGCTACTGCATATCACCCACAAACTAATGGACTAGCAGAGGTATCAAATAGGGCAATAAAGTCAATTTTAGAGAAGTCCGTGAATGTAAATAGGAACTACTGGGCTATTAAACTTGATGATGCTTTGTGGGCGTATAGAACTGCTTATAAAACTCCGTTAGGCATGTCCCCATATCGCATTATTTTTGGTAAAGCATGTCATCTTCCGTTAGAATTAGAAAATAGAGCATATTGGGCTATGCGGAAACTAAATTTTGATTATGTTGCTGCAAGTGAAGCGAGATTGCTCCAGTTACATGAGTTGGATGAATTTCGTCAGTTTTCTTATGAGAATGCCAAGATGTACAAAGAGCAAACTAAGAAGTGACATGACAAAAAGATAATAGACAAGAATTTAGAACCTGGAAACTTAGTTTTGCTTTTTAACTCTAGATTAAAGTTGTTTCCAGGTAAGCTTAAGTCTAGATGGTCGGGCCCATTCGTAGTTGAACATGTTTATCCACATGGAGCAATGAATTTAAAGGGTTCTAAAGGTAATATCTTTAAGATAAATGGGCATCGGGTCAAGAAATATTATGGCGAGTATATTGACAGAGGTAAAACCTCTATAATACTGAAAGACCCATGAAAAAACAGTGGAAACAGTCCCTCAGACAGTTTGGGGGGGCATTTTATGTAAAATGTTTTTTTGTCTTCTTTTTGTGAATTTTTTACATTTTCTTTAAGGCTTTTTTGTGTAGATTCCAAATCGAATTTTTGTTTTTGCATTTGAATTTTGCAGGATCAAGATCCGACCCTCGTCAAAATTGCATCAGGCGCAATTTAAGAGACAAAATCGATTTTTTTTAGTTATGGTTAGGGCTTTCGTGGGCATTATGTGGGTTATGTTTAAATGGGCTTTAGGTTGTTTTTAAATCAAAAGGAGGCCCAATTTTAAACCCAATTTTGTTTTTAATATGTTTTAAAACATAAAACCCTAGGATTTGAAAACACCTCATTCACGATTTTTACCAAAATTTTCTCACTTGTTTTCAAATCTTCTCTTAAGAAATCTCAAAGAATCTTAAAGTCACTCTCATTTCTCTCTTTTTCGGCACCTTTAGGGTTTTTTTGGAGGGATTTTCGTTGTTGATTGTGAAGCAAACTCAAGAACCATGGAAGGTTCATCTTCCTCCAAGCCGCACGACAAAGAGAAGGAAAAGAAGAGAGTGTTATTGCCTCCACCAACCAAACCGGGTATGATTCCTCTTGAATCTCCTAGGATTTCTCATGAAAAGTTAGTTTTTGATACTAGGGAACAAAGAAGGAAATATGAGGAAGCTATAAAAATGAACCCTAGGAGAAATCTATCCATAGGTGGTACAAATTTTGAAAAAATCAATATGGATTCTCATGATGCTCGAGTTAATAAAGAAGGTTCTAGTGAGAAAAAATTAAGAGGTGTTAGTAAAGTCTATCTTCGAAAAAATCAATCTTTAAAGGAAAAAAGGTGCATTTTTAGATGAAGAAAAAGCTAGACTTTAAGAGAGAGCGGAGATGTTCAGTAAAAATAACAAAATTAGGGATAAAGAGAATGAGAGAGTTTACGTGAAATTGAGGAATTAAACATAAAATGTCAAGAATTCATGGAAAACTCAAAGAAAGTGAGTGAGGGATTCAACTTGAGTTAAATAGCATGAGCATACGTCGTAGGATGAATCTTTCTCAAGATAACCCTGTTTCCGAGTCTTTAGAACTGTCTATCCCTCCCCCTCTTTCCACTACTGTTGCTGTGCATGTTGAAGGTCAAGAACAAGTTAGTGGGGATTCAGAACATGACACGGAGCCCTTGGCGAAAAGCCCCTAGTTTTGTCTCCATCTTTTCCAGATCCTATCTTGACTAAAAAGCCCCTAGTTTTTGATGATTTAGAACCGAAAAGGACAACGTCGAAAATTGCTGAAATTTTGGTGGCGTTGAATGAAACAAGGGGAGAGGATCCATTGGAGGATGATGGAAACAGTGGGGCAGCACAAAGACAATTGAATGTTGATGGAGATGATGAAAATCTTGGAGAATTACCCCAAAAAGTGCATGGAGATGAGTTTGAAGAGGAAGAAGAAAATGATGATATCTCTCAATATGAAGTGAGAGTATGAGCTCCGGTGCACGAATCTCAGCAAGTTGATGAGGAGCCCCCTGCAAAAGAGCACGAAGGAATATCTGATCCTGTGGATGTCCCTAGTGAGGCCATGGAGGAATCACCTTCTCCTTCTTCACAAGGTAAGACCTCTTCTTTGTCAAGTTTGAATGTTTCTGACCCAAACTTCATTGCTACTACAGAGAATTCAGATGAGGAGGTGAGCTTGACTGCAGTGGTAAAGAAAACACAAAAGAAGAAAAAAGTGGCAGAAATTGCGCCTGGCGCAATTTCTGCACCTAGGACCCGAGCCGCTGTAGCACGTTTGACTGCCTAAAAAGAATCTGATGTTGGTCCATCTAAAAAAGCCAAGAGCGCTAGGGTGCAAAAAGGGGCTGAAGAACCACTTAAGGAGGCCAACGAAGAGGAGCCCGATTCTAYCGAACAAACACCATCAAGAGTAAAAAGGGTGAGATTGGAGGTGAGGAGGCCCACCTTCACAACACGTGATATCCTCCTTGAGAGAGGTTTTGATGAAGTCCAAAAGCCGGTGTTGGAATATGTTAGGAGAAAGCTTGTGGATAATGGTTGGGAGTCGTTGTTTGCCCCAACTACACGTGTATCAGAAGCCTTGGTGAAAGAGTTTTACACTGCCATCAACCCAAACAGAGGGGATGTAGTGAGAGTACAGGGTAAATTGGTAAAATTCTCGCCTTCCATTATTAATACTCACTATGGTTTGTTGGATGTTTTTAATGCCATAGGTAATGAAATTTTGGTGCATCCATCGGACGAGCAAGTGGAGGAGGCGCATAGGCTTATTTGTAGACCACATAAGACATGAACCGTCTCAAACACGGGGAAACTTTCCTTAAAGCCCCTTGACATTAATGAGCAAACGATGGTTTGGATGTATGTGGTGAAGAACCGGATGATCCCCACTTCTCACGATTCCTCCATTAAGCGCAATAGGGTGATGATGGTGTACATTCTCATGAAGGGCACTGAGTTCAACTTTAGGGAACTCATAAGAAACGAGATACGAAGTTGCTCTGAGAAAATGGTAGGTCCTATTATTTTTCCTGGACTAATAACTGAGTTATGCTTGCCGGCGGGAGTGGAGGCCGATGATGCCAATGTTGTGATGGCCAAGAAGCCGTTCACATCCCTAAGAAGAGTTCGGGGGTATTCCATTGTTCGAGAGGGAGACTTTCCCATTACCGCCATGGATCCCGAGACCAGAGGGGTGGTGACTAGGGAGAAATATAATGAGCTTAAGCACAAGTACGAGCTTCTTTTGGTTACTCAACGTGCCACATGTGCTTTCCTCAAGAAGATATACGATGATGAAGCACCTTCTTTCCCCGATGAGCTTGCGGCCGACTTACCATCTTGTTCCCATCTTCCTACCGATTCCACCGACGATGAGTCTTCCGATGATGAATAGGGAAGTATCTTCCTCCTTTTGTTTTAATATTTGGATCCTGATTTTGTATGTTAGGTTGTTAGATTAGTTTGCATATTAGGTTGTGTAGGTTGTTGTTTTGTTCTTTTAGTTTGCATGATAATTTTTTTTAGCTTAGTTTTAGTTTTAGGTTAGTGTTGGGATGTTGTGCTGTTAGGACTGCATATAAGTTGTATTTTTGCATATGTTTATAGTTCAAGCTTGCATGCTTCCTTGTTCTAGCTACTAGCTTGTCTTTASCTTCTTCAATGTAACTTTTCTAAACTCTCAAGATGTTCATCCTTTTAATGAAATGCTTTCCTTTGTTCTTTGTTTTTGTATCATGTCGATGAGGATTCTTAAGGGCATGAATAGTTTAGATTTCCTAGTTTTATGATCAAGCCATAAGTCATTTTCCATTCGTTTTGTTTTGGTTATAAAACTGGTGTTCTGCTTCTTTTTGTTTTGAAACCTTAACTTTTTCATTACTTTGGAAGTCCTTGTTCTTTTTGTGCCAAAATTTTGCATCTCTCACAATTTCTTTCCCTAGTGAGGACACTGTTTCCCTTATGTTTGGGTGGGACGATGTGTGTCTTTTTGTTTTAAGAAAGAAAATGCATTTTATGTCTTGGAAAAAGAGTCAAGAAAGAAAATTCAAGCAATAAAAGAGTCATATGCAAGAAATTTTTTTCGGAAGGAAGAGTATGAAAAATAGTCCAAAAGAAGAAAAGCAAGTCAAAAAAGTGTCGTGAGTGAAACTAAGAGTGAGGGAAAGAAAAAGAACAAGTGAGAGTAAGAAAAGAGTGGTAAGAAACATGAGAGGAAAGAAAACACATTTACTTTTTCACGAGTCCCACTATAGACATTCATTTTGTTTAAATGGGTGGCGTTAGCATCTTGGAGGGTGGTAGCCTACATATTAAGGTAACTTCGTGAAAACCATTATCGACATCATTTTATGCCGGGTTGCTACCTAACATGTTTCTATGAGTGGCTGTGGTTTGAAACCGGTGTTAGTGTGTTAAAAACCTCAGGGGCTAGTAGCCGATCCACTTGATGTTAAAATTTTTGAATCAAAACGAAAGTGTGCATATTCCATGGTTTTGTAAAAGAGTTTTGTGTTTTAGAAAAGAAGAAGATTTAGAATCGTTTTTATTTTCAAAACAAAGGATGGTTTATGGTTTGTTGGCTTAAAAGTAAAGTTAGGACGTTTAGCTTGTGGAGCCTTTCCTGAGACTTATATGATTCATTTACTTAGAACATTTGGATTGTTGATCATTCATATTTCTAGCGTGTTGATTGTTTTAGATTTGTTGATGTCGTTCTTGCTTGAGGACAAGCAAATGGCTAATTTTGGGAGTGTGTTAGGGTTGACTTTTTACTACAGAAACATGTGTCGGTAGCCTTGTTTGACCATGTTTTTGACCCATTTCCCATTATTATTTGCCAAAAAAGACCACATATTCTTAAAGTAGAACATGCATAGATTATTTCTGCATAAAAGTCAAACTATGGTACTTTAGGAAAAATATGAGATAAATGCAGTCAAAGTTAGAAGAAAATAACAGAATTTTGTTTTCTTACAAAATTGTGCCCGACGCATTTTTGGAGGGCAATTTGTTAAAACGCACGTCTTGATTAATGAAGGGTAAGGAGAACATTTCCCACATGTTCAAAACCGTGAGTCCAAGTCCAAGTGAGGTGGTTAGGTGAATCTCAACCCTTTTCCACCTAAAATGGAGGGGGAGTTTCAACCAACCTGTGGTGCTATAAAAGGAAGTCATCCATCCCTCAGCAAATCATCCCTTCCAAGCTTCATTTCATCTTCTTTTAGATGCTCTCTAGTTGTAGAACACGTTTTTAGGGTTTA
>NW_019104680.1:230625-240826 GCF_001995035.1 Momordica charantia
CATGGGAGGTTGGAACCAAATGAGGTTGTAGAGATTTTAGGAACTAATAACAAATCTTGGACCAATTACTTGGTCAAAAGTTGTTATTCCCGTTTTGACAATCTAGGCATCAAATTAATGTGGCTGAAGCATTGTGAAGCTCGAATGTCCAAATCAATTGGCTGGTGCATCCTTCTAATAATCTAGAAATACTTGGCGTGCGATGTGTCTGACGCATTGCAGTCATCAATTTTCAATTTTCCTTACAAAATAAACAAAATTTCATCAATTAGCCTCTATTTGCTTCTAACTACTTGCCTAAGTCCTTAATAACGAAATATGCACATTTTCCATGAATTATGTGCATTAACATACATTTTCCATTATAATTAACTCCCAACTAAGCATGTAAAACTAATCTTTTTAGCCTTTAATCAAGTCTTATCAGTCTTGTCGCCTTTTAATTTGTCGTTGGTTAAATCGAACCCGATCAAGGATCGTGGTCGAAGTCTGGGTCAAGTCAGGTCCATTACTTTTTTTGTTCCTGTTGGTTAAATCGAACCCGATCAAAGATCGTGGTCGAAGCGCCTGTCAAGCAAGGTTCGTCATTCTACCCTTATGTAAATAAATTTTCGCCTTCCCAATACTTTGTCTTTTTGTCTTTGTCTACCCTTTTAGTTCTGCAAGGATACAAAAAGGGCAGCAAACTGTAGACATCGTATTTTGTCCGACTCTCTTTTGTTAAATTTATTTATTTATTTATTATTATCATTATTATTTATTTTATTAAGTTTAATTTTAATTACTTTGGTTAAAAGTAACATAATTTACTTTATTATTAGTTTTAAGGTAAAGTTTTAATGAAAGTAATTTTAAAAATAGATTTTTTTTTTCAAAAAGAATTTGTTTTTATTTCTTTTTGAGTTAAGGTTTTTATTTAGATATTTTTTAACAAACAGATTAAGAAGCAGTCATTCCTTTGATTTTTCTTCGTTAAAGTTTACAGGTAGCTTCACTCCCTCATATTTCTCCCTTTTTTTCTCTATTCCTTTTTTACCTTCCCCTTGGTTACCATTGCCCTCTATAGTACTCTAATGACGGGGGTTGGAACCTTCCAATATTCTCAAGGTGATAAAATTTTTCTAATGACATTCGTGCCACTCATACCTATTAATTCATATCTTATAACAAAGTGTGAATTAATATAACGTCGGACATTTAAGTAAAAAAACACAAAAATATTTTCTCTTGGACCAAATAATATAATAGGATAATTTATGACAAAATATGGTACTGTTTTCAAACAGGTGTTGTAGGGTGCTAACACCTTCCCTAGGCTCAGTCAACTCAGTCAACAATCTGTTTTTCGTAGACCTTGTTTTTTTTAAATAGGTGACCAATTACACCTCGTAGATGATTGGTGGCGACTCCAAACCCTTATCTCGAAAGAGACCCTTCAAGGGATGACGTCGCCCACTCTACGTCGCGATGACGTTGCGACACTGATGGTTTTAGAATTTTCCCTCTATAAATATAACAGTAAGCTAAACTCTAAAGGGATGCTAAAAATCACTCAACTCTCTTACTCTCTCAATGCCTTGCAATTGGATCCCACAAACTAGATTCTCGATCAAGAGACTTACAAGGAATATCAAGTGGTGTTGTCTCATTGGGTTTACACGAAGAAAAGTCTTCAAATGTAAAATCTGAAATTCTTCCTTGTTTTATATTGTTCTGTGTTTTAAATTTCAAAAGAAATTGAAGAACACGTTCTACTGCTTCCACTCTAACATTCACATCATTTCAATATAAGGAAATGATACCCTAGCTGCAAAAGAGAAGACAAAATAGAGAATCAAAATTAGAGCATTGATTGCAGAGAACATTCCTCCATCTTGTCACCATCTTTCATCGAAGAAGGAGCTGAAAGCGTGGCTGGTTTTCCTTGGTGTCATCATTCTGCTGCTGAGGAAGTTTTCATTTCCCTGTTGTCTACTTTACTGATGGAGCCCATTTCTCTTCTACCCACTCTTTTCTTTTCTTGCGTGATGAACTAAAACCCACCTTCATGGGGGATCAGCCTGTTGTAGCCATTTTATTAACTGTGCTTGAGTAAGCTTAAATACTGTTTTAATAGAAGTATTTTTATTCTTTCATCTCACTAATTTTGTTTGGCCAACTTTATTGGTGCGTTAGCTTACTTGAGGCTCGAGAAAGTCCTTATGTTGCGTGATTGCTTCTATTAGCTTTAAATCTTTCTCTTTGTAGTAGGATGGTGAGTACTCAGGGATGAGGCTTACCCTATTGTGCCTATAAACTGTTTTATTGCTTGCTTTTATTACAATGGGAGTTTGATTTAAGCATGTTTGGATATCTCAGGAGAGAACCACGTCTATTTGGAAATTCAGTATTCTGGGTCTGCTATAGCATAGTTAGTAATGGGTGAAAGCATATGAGCGAATCCCCTTCGATTTACTTTGCAATCGTTTCTTCTTCACAATCTGTTTGTTGTCTGAGTTGGATGCTCAGCCTTGTATCGAAATATTTTTGCAGCTGTTCATTTAATGTTTTATAAATTTATTTTCATTATTCCTACAATATTCCAGTCAAACTATTTTTATTTTAGCTTTTGGTATTCTGATTCGTTGGTTCAAAGTATAGTTGCAATCCCTGTGGAAACGACCTTGTTTATATACTACAATTGATTATTTAGTGTATACTTGCATTAATTTTCACCTATTTGTGAGGAAGCAAACAAGTTTTTGACGTAGTTGTCGGGGATTGTGTTTTCATATTTTGATTTTAGCATTTTGGAATACGGTGCCTAACGAGCTCTCTCACCTCTCTTTCGGTTGATTTGTGTAGTGAATGAACGATTTCCCTATATTTGAATTTGAGTTTGACCCTAAAATTGAGCACACTTTTAGAAAAATAAGGGTTGAATAGAGAGTACATCGTAGAAAAGGGGTTGGAATGAATCCGAACGCACCAAATCCACATGAATTGAAGTAGAGAGAACATCAGGGGTTGAAGTTGGCCAAACTATGCCAGTACCTCCTCTGAACGATGTTCTGCTCGCAGATGATATCGAGCATGAAATTTGAGTTTATGCGGCCCCAGCATTCTATGACCTCAACCCAATGATGGCAGACCCCATCATTGAAGTCGGTAGATTCGAGCTGAAGCCTGCAATGTTTCAGATGATCCAGACCGTAGGACCATTCCATGGGCTTGCATCAGAAGATCCCCATAGACACCTAATATATTTCATGCGAGTGTCAGACTCATTTAAAGTAGCAGGAGTAAGCAAGGAGGCTATGCACCTGAAGTTATTCCCTTATTCTCTGAGGGACATTGCTAGAGAATGGTTAGATTCCTTACCTGCCGAATCAATAACTTCATGGAATAACTTAGCTGAAAAGTTCCTGATGAAATACTTCCCACCATCGAAAAATGCAGAGCTTAGGAGAAAGATAAACAACTTTCAACAACACCTAGGACAATCTTTGAGTGAGTCTTGGGAAATATTCAAATGATTGCTCCAGAAATGTCCATATCACGGTATACCACGTTGCATTCAACGATTGAAACATATTATAACGGTTTGAATGAGGCTACACAGTTAGTAATAGATGCCTCAGCAAACGGATCATTACTGTCAAAGCCTTATGTTGAACCCTTCGATATGTTAGAGAGAATTTCGTGCAATAAGCACCAGTAGTCAAAGTTCATGGGCTTCATCGATGACATCTAAAGGATTAATAGAAGACAATGAAGTGGCAGATTTGAATTCAAAAATCTCAAGGTTAGCAGACATATTAATGAAGAATATAACTTCAGGGGATGCTGGAGCTTCCAAGGCAAAATTGAATAATGTGTAGAGTATGTCATGCCCATATTGTGAATGAGAGCACCAATTTGAGAATTGTCTAGGCAACCCCGCATCAATGTTTTATTTGGGGAATCCACAGCAAAACAGAAATAATGTATATGGAAGTACTTATAACCCAAGTTGAAGGAACCATCCAAATTTCAGTTGGGGCGACAACCCGTCAGTGCAGAATACTGGAACTAGCAGATCATCAGAAAGTACAGTACCCACCTGGAGTCTCAGGGTAGAACCAACAGGCAGTTCCAAAGCAACCAGAAGCCATGACCCTCGAGTAGATGTTTAAGGCATATATAACTAAAATGATGCAAATGTTCAAAGTCAAGCTACATTGTTGTAGAGTTAGGTGACGTCATTGAGGAAAATGGATGTTCAAATTGGTTAACTAGCGACAAAACTAAAGAATAGACTAAAAGGAGTGCTCCCGAGTGACACAGCCCTACCTCCAGCTCATCATCGACAAGAAGGTGACAAGGAAGGAACAGCAGCGACTGAGATCTCTAAAGAATAAGGTGAAGCTACACAGAAAGACGAACTAGAAAGTGTAACTCCAAAGTGTAGTAAGCAAACAAGAGAGAAAAAGAACAGTGGAACACAGACCAAATCAGAAGGTCAAGAGTTAAATATGGAAAAAGAAAAGGGTGAGATGCCCAGAACAGACAATGCTAGGGCATCCGTGTCTAAGGCAAATGGAAAGTTGAAGCAACCGGACCAAGTAGCTACTCCAGCAGAATATGTACCTGTGCCGCCTTATCCAAAAAGACTGCAGAAGAAAAATCAAGATGGGGAGTCCAAGAGATTCCTTGAGGTGCTTAAGCAACTACATATCAATATTCCACGAGTTGAAACTTTAGAGCAAATACCTACATATGTGCGGTTCCTAAAGGATATTCTTACAAAGAAGTGTAGGCTGGGTGAATTCGAAACGGTATGCTTAACCAAGGAATGCAGTACGATCTTGACCAGCAAGATACCCGAGAAAATGAAGGATCCAAGAAGCTTCACAATACCCGTATATCTATTGGAGGCCAGAAGATTGGTCAAGCTCTATGTGACCTGGGAGTAAGCATCAACTTAATGCCTTTGTCAGTGTACAAAAGGTTGGGCATGGGAGAAGTGAGACCTAAGACTGTCACTCTACAGTTCTCTGATCGCTCCATTGCGCATCTGGAAGGAAAAATCGAGGATGTATTAGTACAAGTAGATAAGTTTATATTCCCTTCTGATTTTATTGTACTTGATTTTGATGCAGATAGAGATGTGTCAATCATCTTAGGACGACCATTTTTAGCCACTTGAAAAGTATTAGTGGATGTGCACAAAGAAGAGGCCACCATGAGGGTGCAAGATCAGGAAATAAAATTTTTTGTGTATGATTCAATGAAATACCCTACGGATGTTGTAGAGTGCTCGGTCTTAAGAGTACTGGATGAAGCGTTGATTGCAATGCTAAGCTTTGAAGTCATGCTACAACATCCAGACATTATGCTGGAGCAAGCAGACGAAGATAGCAAAGAAGTCATTTATTTAGACAATGAAAAAGATATAACTCAGTCATGGTCTACATTATGTGAAAGCCTAAATATAGAGGACATTGGCCGAAGGCAGCTGAAACCATCAGTGGAAGAGCCTGCCGAGTTAGAGCTTAAAGTTTTGCCCCATAACTTGAAGTACGCTTATCTAGGTACTTCAAAAAAGCTCTCATTATCATTGCGGCAAACTTGTTTGAAGAAAAGGAGAAGGATCTGCTGGCTGTGTTAAGGGAACAGCGAAGGGCAATAAGCTGGACGATAGCTGATGTCAAGGGGATAAGCCCCAGTTTTTGCATGCACAAAATTGTTCTAAAAGAAGACAGTAAGAACTCAGTGGAGCCGCAAAAAAGGTTGAACCCAGCAATGAAGGAAGTGGTGAAAAAAGGAAATAATTAAATGGCTAGATGCTGGGATAATCTATCCAATCGCTGATAGTGAGTGGATTAGTCATGTACAATGCGTTCCAACAAAGGAAGGTATGACAGTGGTGGAGAATGATAAGAATAAACTCATTCCCACAAGGACTGTTACTGGATGTAGAATATGTATGGACCACAGAAAACTCAACAAATCCATCAAGAGAGATCATTTTCCCTTACCCTTCATTGACTAGATGTTGGATCGATTGGCTGGTCATGAGTATTACTGTTTCCTAGATGGATACATCATTTATAACCAGATCACTATTGCACCTCAAAATCAGCATAAGACTACTTTCACTTGCCCGTATGGAACTTTCGCTTTCAGAAGGATGCCCTTCGGTCTGTGCAATGCTCCAGCAACGTTCCAACGTTGTATGATGGTCATTTTTTCCGATTAAGTTGAGTCAGTGGTAGAAGTCTTTATGGACGACTTCTCGGTGTTTGGGGCGAATTTCGCTTAATGTTTGTCAAATATTTAACATGTGCTGCAGAGATGTGAAGAAACTAATCTGGTCCTCAATTGGGAAAAATGTCACTTTATTGTCCAAGAGGGTATTGTGCTAAGGCATCGCGTCTAAGGAAAGACTTGGAAATAAACAAGGCAAAAGTATAAGATATTGAACAACTGCCACCTCCCACAACCCTCAAGGGTGTGAGAAGTTTCTTAGGTCACGCGGGGTTCTACAAGCAGTTTATAAAGAACTTTTCTAAACTCGCTAAACCTTTATGTTCTTTACTATAAAATGACCATGTGTTTAATTTCTCTCATCAATGTTTGCAGGCCTTTACCACGCTAAAGCATGCACTCACCCATGCGCGTATCATTCAAGCTCCGAACTGGACCCAGCATTTGAGCTCATGTGCGATGCGAATGAATTTGTCGTTGCGGCAGTTTTGGCACAGAAGAGGGATAAAATTATACAGCCTATATATTATGCCAGCTATACGTTGATTGGAGTTCATATAAATTATACAACCACAGAGAATGAGTCGCTGGTTGTGGTGTTAGCATTTGAGAAATTCCGTGCCTATTTGATGGGGGCTAAAGTGATCATCCATACGGGCCATGCTGTGCTAAATTATTTGTTAACAAAGAAAGATGCCAAACCAAGATTGATCAGATGGATTCTGTTGTTACCGGAATTTGATGTAGAGATCAGAGTAAGAAAGCTTCGTAGCATTTGGTAGCTGACCATCTTTCCAGAATTGCAGATGCTGTAGCAATTAAAGACAATTTTCCTGATGAATATCTGTGGGCTGTTTCACACAAAAAGCAGAAAGATGAAGAACCTTAGTTTGCAGATATTGCAAACTTCTTAGCTTGTGGCATACGCCTAGAAGGAATGACAAAGCAACAACTGAAGCGATTCTTGCATGAATGCAAGTTTTATTACTGAGATAACCTCTTCCTTTATGGGCTAGGGCATGATCAAATACTGAAGAAATGTATATCCGATGCTAAAGCATCCCAGGTGCTAGCAAACTGTCATGTTGCACCGTATGGTAGACACTTTGGAGGTCAACGAGCTGCAGCTAAGTTGTTGCAAAGTGGTTACTTCTGGCCTTCCATATTCAAGGATGCTCACAAATTAGTCAAACGTTGTAATGAATGCTAGAGAGTTGGAAACATATCTAAGTGGTCTGAAATGCATTTGACTTACATTTTGGAAATTTAGTTATTTGATGTCTAGGGGATGGACTTTATAGGTCTTTTTCTTCCCTCCAATGGCCATCTGTTTATCCATGTAGCAGTGGAGTATGTGTCCAAATGGGTAGAAGTCATATCTTGCCTAACCAGTGACACCAAGGTGGTGACCAAATTTCTTATAAAGAATATTTTCACTCGATTCGGTACACCAAGGGCAATAATTAGTGAAGAAGGATTGCTACAACATATCACCCACAATCTAATGGGCAAGCTAAAGTCTCCATCGCGAAATCAAGAGCATTGTAGAGAAGGTGGTAAACACGAGCAGGAAGGATTGGGTGCTGAAACTCGATTAAGCAGTGTTGACCTACAGGACAGCTTTCAAAATGCCATTGGACACGTCTCCATATAAATTGGTATTTGGAAAGTCCTTTCATCTACCATTAGAGCTTGAATAGAGGCCCTTTTTACTGTGAAAAATTGAACTTTGACTATGTTGCAGCGAGTGAAATTTGAAAGATGCAGTTGTTGGAGCTGGAGGAATTCAAGAGGGACGTTTATGAAAATGCCAAGATCTATAAAGAAAAACCGAAAAGGTGGCATGACTCTCACATTACCAAGAACCTTTGAAAGAGTACAACAAGTTCTATTATATAATAAGAGCTAAAGTCTGAAAGAGAGTTTACTATTAATGGACATTGATTAAAGCACTATTGGGGAGAATGTCTAGAGAGAAATGCTGGAGCACAACAACTAACCACTGCCTAAAGCACAGAGAATTCAGAAATAAAGGAGCCACGATTAATTTCATCTATTTTTTTTATGGCTCCCTCTGATTTAGTTTTGTTTCACATTTTTTTTATCATGTAATTTTCATTTTTGAAAATTTGATTTTGTTTTAATTAATTTCATTTTTTAATGTCGGAAATAAAGTAGTGAACTATGTGTCCAAATAGGTAGAGGTCATATCTTGCCCAACAAGTGATGCCAAGGTGCTGACCAAATTTCTTCTCAAGAATATTTTCACTTAATTTGGTACACCAAGGGCAATAATTAGTGACGAAGGGTCCGATTTTGTGAATTGAGCAGTGGCTAGGTTGTTAGCCAAGTATAATGTTAAATAAAGGATTGCTACAGAATATCACCCACAATCTAATGGGTAAGCTAAAGTCTTCAATCGCGAAATCAAAAGCATCCTGGAGAAGGTAGTAAACATGAGTAGGAAGGATTGGGTGCTAAAACTAGATGAAGTAGTGATGACCTACATGACAGCTTTCAAAACGCCATTAGGCATGTCTCCATATAAATTGGTATTCAAAAATTCCTTTCATCTGCCATTAGAGCTTGAACACAAGGTCTTTTGGGTTGTGAAAAAGTTGAACTTTGACTATGCTACAGTAGGTGAAATTCGAAAGATGCAGTTGCTGGAGCTGGAAGAATTCAAGAGGGAAGCTTATGAAAATACCAAGATCTATAAAAAAAAAATGAAGAGGTGGCATGACTCTCACATTCAACCAAGAACCTTTGAAAGAGGACATCAAGTTCTATTATATAATTCTTGACTCAAATTGTCCCCTGAAAAGTTGAAATCTAAGTGATATGGCCCATGTTATGCATGTCTATCCTTACAAAGTTGTTAAAGTTAAAGAGCTGAAGTCTGAAAGAGAGTTTACTATTAATGGACGAGATTAGAACATTATTGGGGAGAAGGTCTAGAGAGGAATGCTGGAGCACACCAACTAACCACTAAGTAAAGCACAGAGAATTTGGAGGAGCCAGGATTAATTTCATCTATTGTTTTATGGCTCCCTCTGATTTAGTTTTATTTCGCATTTTTTTATCTTATAATTTTTAATATTTGAAAATTTGATTTCGTTTTAATTAATGACATGTTGATGAAGATTAGGGTCTTTAATTCACAAAGGAAACGAGAGAAAGGGCAATGATGGGTGGTAGGCATGCTTGGCTGAATCAAGGGCAGTTGGCAATCGCTCAATGGCATGGCAAGAGACGCCCCTCCCTATTAAGGAAATGCTCAGCATCCCTTATGCCTTGATAATCGACAACGGGAAGCGGTTCGATAAAGCCCGTTTGAACAATTTTTGTGACGACCTCAGCATCAAACACTTCAGCTCGTCCCCAGCCCATCCACAGGCGAATGGGTAGGTTAATGTCATAAACAAAATCATTAAGCGAGGTTTAAAAAGTAAGCTCGAGGCATTAAAAATACTGTTGGGCCGAGGACTTGCCAGAGGTGCTGTGGTCATACCGAACCACCACCCACGGTTAGCGAGTAAATGATGAAGTACTCTTGCTCAACCTGGACTTGCTTGAAGAAAAAAGAGCTCAGCCGTAGCATCGCTGAGCCGAGTATTAGAATCACATGCCTCAGTATTACAATGCCAGAGTGAAGCCTCGAGTGCTCAAGGCGAGCGACCTTGTAGTAAAAAAGGTCTTGAATCACGTAGGAATGCTAGATCCGAACTGGAAAGGACCATATAAGATCCGTGAAGTAGTTCGAATCAGAACTCACATCCTTGCCGACCTGAATGGCAACAAACTACCTCACCCTTGGAACGCTGACCATCTACGCATTTATTATCAATGAATGTAAAACAATCTAACTGTGATTAGGTTGTGTACAACATTAATAAATGTCTATCCCTTGATATTCAAGTCTACCTCAAATTGCTGAGCTACACTTAACTTGGGCCGAGGAACGATATCAGAG
>NW_019104680.1:247498-259718 GCF_001995035.1 Momordica charantia
CAAACTAGGTCTTAGAGATTAAATTGGAATAAACTTGAAATTTAGAGACCAAAATATGATTTAAACCGTCCTTTCTTGCAAACCATCCCACAAATACAATATTATAGTATAAATTCATAAATTTAAAAAGAAAAAAAAAATCTATACTTTCATAAATTTGGAACTATGAACTATTTGTTTCTATATTGCATTGTAGAGGGATTTCTATAGAACAATTTGGCATAGATACACAGAAGATGGTCTCAATTTTTATCAAGATATCCCCAGAATCAACTTACAAAATAATCATTCTCTGGTTGTGTAGTTTCTTCAAGTTTTATGAGGATATATAACAAGTAAAGAGATTAGCCTTACACGGGTACTCGATAAGAAGGATCGATCATCTTCAAGATAAACAGGTTTCCTTTGTCACCTCTGGATATTCTGTCAAAATTCAAAGATATCAGTGTAATAAAACACCATCCAACAATTGTTGAACTAAAAGAAAGTTTAATAAACCTTGGTGATGAATAGAAGAATACAAGTGTTGATTTATGTAATTTAAGTAAATATTAGGTTTTTTAATATTTAGTTTGGTATATTAGCTGTAATTAGTAGGTGATTATAATTTTTTATTATTTCCTTATTTGCAAGGTGTCTATATTCTACTCAAGAAGATTTATTGTAATGTTTGTAACTGAGAATGATTGAATATTTATCCACTTTAAGGTCTTTTCAAAATAGAAGAAACTGAATAGATTATCTCTTAAGCATCACAGACACTTTACATGTTATAGTAAGTGATCCAGATAGACATGCCAAAATTGCAAAGCTAACATCCAAAGTTCTCTAGTTTATACAACTGAGTTTGGGATGACTTTTGAAAATGTACTTTTATGTGAAAGCACTTCTATAAACAATTTTAGAAAAAGTACTAATAAGATAATTCTCATAAAATGTACTTGTAGAGTGTTTCAGAGTATTCGGAGAATTTGTACCATCTCAATTATCTAACTAAAAAGCTACAAAAATGTAGTGTTGGAAAACGTAATGTTGGAGCATGAAACCAACATAAGAAGGTACTTGTAGAGTGTTTCAGAGTATTCTGAGAATTTGTACAATCTCGATTATTGCTATAAAAGTACTTTTCACCCTCTCAAACTTATCCTACATCCTAGAGTCAAGTAATCCCTAGCAGACTGAGGGAGAGCAAATGGAAATGAAACCAACTAAGAAGCTCTCCCTTCTCACAACATTCTCAAAGAAAGTCACTCAAAAAAACTCTTAACAAAAGAGACAATTTGGTTTAAACTGAGGACAGAAAGCAATAAGAGATACTGGATTAAACTTGATAAGAGTAAGCCTACTACCTTTAGACACAAACTTTCTTCTAAACTATTATTTGTGTAAATTTAATCCTTCAGCTGACTTTTATTTCAAGTTCATTTATATCAATGATCATTATACATAGAACTTCTTGTTTATCAATGACATAACTACTAATTATAATCTATATTAACAGTTTCTGATATTCTTTTATAGAAAGATCAATAAAATAAATGGTTGGTTTTGGGACATGAAGATTGATTATATATTTGTTAAAAGCTTATTCAATCTTGATATAGATGTCATCTAATCTAACCACCTATCTTCAGTCTGAGCATTAAATGTTTGTTATCCAGAAATCAAGCATACTTCCTACAACCAGAAGAAAACTAGAGAAAATGATAAGCAACTTTGTGCACAGTTTATAGAATTCGTCTCGCTCAATACTAAAGATATGAAGAGTCTATTTTAGCACAATATCTTACCGCAACTCTTCATCCAAATATGTGATTTCCAGTTCACCACGAGCTCTTCCTGGTGCTTTAACAGGTATCTGTTGTTCAAACATGGAAAATTTATTCATCAATAAAATTATAACTAGTGAGAGATACATCGAGAGACCTTAGTGGCATGCTATAGTGGCACTCAACCGGGATGACTTCATTCAGCCACAACCAAGAAGAGGTGTGCCTTGACTTACTTCGTGATTTGAGCGAAGTGTTAGGTTGGTTGCTGAACAAATGATTTGATAGTTTAGTTTATAAGGTAGTCTTCACACCAATTTACAGTTTATATGAGTTTGACAATCTGGAAATTGTTTTTGAGTTCCATCTATTGCATTTCTGGGCACCAATTCTTGACAAATTATAAGATATTTAAGAAAGCTCTTCACAAGTTTTTAATTTAGAATTTCTTCTTTTGAGTAATTGTTTGATAGTGCAATAAATTATTGTGTGATTGCTAATGGTTGGTTTTTTATGACTTGAGAGGGTAAAAAGTGTTTTTTTTAAGTAAAAGTACTTTTCAGAATTTTTTAATAGTCAAAACTAATTTTGGATACTTGACCCTGATGTCATACTTTTTTCTAATTGTGTGTTTCCCGATTATATCATAGTTACCTTTATAGAAATATTTTGCACTTCTGGGCACTTATTCTTACGTACTTTTAGCAAATTGTGTTTCTCCCAACCCCCACCACCCCTCCTAGTAAAAACACAATTGGACACTTGACCCTTGGCCAATCAATGATAAAAGAACAGAGCAATTCCTTTTGCCGACCAGCAACAGAAACTCCAAACTTTTTCAGGAAGCATAAAGAAGCAATGCCCCTTCGAGAAGCATAAAGGAGCTTGATTCTTTAAGAAACTTAATATTCAATGGTCATAACTAAGCAGTTTTCATATGGTTAAAGAGTAAGCCAAAGCAGCTCGATTCTTTGCATGTAAGGTCCTGTGAAAAGTTTCAGTCATAACTCCTATACATGACATCCACACTTCCAGCAATGTAATTTTTTCTTTTATAATAAGAAAAAATTTCATTGATAGTAGTAATCTAACTTCTCATTCCTATTATTTCAAGAATCTGAATCCCAAAGTCTGTGAAATGCAAGGCACAGAATATAGTATGATCTATATATGGAATTACTAATTAAAATAACCAGACAAAACAGATGACTTACCAAACCAAGAATTTTGAAAGTGTCAAATTGAACAGCTACTTTCCTTGTGTTCAAAGGCATCAAGTTTGCTGTGACCTAGAAGAGGGACAAGAACTTGAACAGATAAGTTTTTTTTCTTTTTAACAAGATACAAAATTGTCATTGATGATTGAAAATAAACCATACAAGTTSAAAGATACAAACTCCCATTGGAGTGAAGAGAGAAGAAAAAGACAAGTTGGAGGTGGAATAACCAATCTATAACAAGAAGTCATTATCTAATTGAGAAAAATAGATTAGCAGTTATTTGATATATTGTCAGATAATCGACAAATTGAACTTGTAAACAAACTTGAAATATTAAAAAGACTAAGCCCATTGAACATTTTAACTAAGAGACATATAATCTCGCAACCACTTCCATTTTATGTCTTCTGCCACACCCAACCCTAACTAGCAAGCTTTTTCCATAGACGATGCTACCTGACGAGCCCGAGGAGTCCCAAAGGCATCAATAGAGGCCCAAGAATATTTTTAGAGCTTCAGTTAGACTTGATCAGCCTTTGACTGCTAAACTCAAACTTAGTTTCAAAAAGAATAGAATAACTATATCAGGATTATTAAGCATAACGATATCCTTTACCAATACTCGCTTGGCAGGAGAGTCCAACCCACAAACATTCCAAGCAATAACTTTCATCTAGAAATTTCTTACTCCTACCATTTGCTCTAGCGACTTGTCTGAGGCCATGATCAGAACTACTACTACCATTTGCTTATTCTTACTAACATCAATTTGTACGGGAAACAAACATGTATCAGCCAAATAACAACCAAGGAAATTTTCCGGGAAGAATTGTGATAAGAATCATGGTGTTCCGCACGTCTCCACTGGACCTATTACACGAGCCAAGGCTAAGAAGCTTCAACAAGCATTCCTTATTCACGTACAAAATTGGATAGGCTCAGTTCAACCTTTATTTCAGATGCTGCAAAATAATCCAAGAGAGGACGATGTTGTGAAGGTCAACGTTTGCAAGATTGACGTTGTGCCAACATTTTAAAGATTCATTTGTTGTTTCTAAGTCATCAAATTTTGCTGGTAATTTTTGAGTTTTTGGTCTTCCAAATTATGGTTTCAACTTTAGAGTTCAATTCTGAGAAGTTATTAAGTAGACCAATTGTGGTCATTACTACTTATGGGTTTTATTTTGGAAAGTGAAGGGTTGGGGGTTTCACTCATATAATGGCTATAAAAAGCCCCATCCAAGCTATGTAAAAGGAGATTTTAGCTGAATGAAATTTGATCTCTCAAGAGACATTTTCTTTAGAAATCTCATTGCCATTTCTAAGGTTTCTTGCAATTCTTGTGATAGATTGCATTTTGAGCCATTCAATCCAGCCTTGATCAAGTTTGATTGTGGAATGACTCATTCTAGAACAAGATTTCCATTCTTGCTTCAAGATCTTTGATCATAGAGGTAATCAATTTCTAGCCTTTCTCTTGGTTGATTCTAACTTGTTTAAGGAGGTGTTAATTTCTTTGATTCAAGGGTTCTTGCTCAACAAAAGCTTGGATCATTGGGCTGAGAATTAGGATTGCCTTATCAAATTGTCAAACCTTCATGCCTATTGCATGGAGTATAGTTTTTGGGAGGAGATTATAATGTTATTAGATGATCTCATGGAAAATCTAATGGAGGTAAGAGAACCTGAAACATGAAAAAATTCAATGAAGCAATCAAGGTGATGGAATTAAAAGAGTTCCTTTGTCAAATGACAAATTCACTTGGTCAAACATAAGAAAGCAACTAATATAATCCTTGATACACAAATTTCTCATATCAAAGAACTGGATATAGTAATTGGACCATTGGTCTTCTCAGTCGTCCAATCAGAAACTTAATTGAGTCTTGGTACTTAATTGAGACATTAACTTCATTGTAATGCACTTCCATTTTTCTGAGTCTTAAGAGTTAAAGAGGATAATTATCATATTTAAATATCCATATTGAATTTTTATATGATATTATCCAGTTCATATCTTAGTTCCAGACTAACTTCATTTCATATGGCATCTGAAAAGCAAATAGAAAATACAATAATAAATGCTATTTGCAGAATTACATTATGTACAAATATGATCCATTTAAACTTGACACACAAATAAATATAACAAAGAGGCAGTAACTTATACCTGGTTGAAGAATGGCCCAGATTCCATATTTTGAGCTCTGAGTGTGTCTACATTGATTCCTTGATAGTTTGTTCTTGATCTTAAGAATTTGGGCCTCTATCAAAATACAACTGTTGAGAATTAATTAAATGATTAAGTCCACCTTAACTCCATAGCATAAACTTTAAAAAATGATCATTTAAGTACTCGGTGAGAAATATTTACATAAATCTTGTATGTATATTTGTCCTCTTATTTCAATGTTATTAGTTTATTCATTGAGTCTCGTAAGTCAAAAATACCATTTAAGATCATACAAGAGAGTGTACTAAGACTACATAGTTAAGTCCTCCGTGATCAAAAAGTTTTAGCTCTTGAGATTGGTGGGAATTTTAACATTAGTGATCACATATTTGCTTTTAGTTGCATTCTGTAGAAGGAAGAGAAAAAGGAAGAGCAACCTTATTCTGTCCCTTCTATCTCAAAAAAATAAAAGAGGAAACTAGAGGAATTTGATTTACAAAGTACAAAGATGCATAAATCAGAGCCTATCTCCATCGATTGAAGTTTCTTTTGATAAAGTCATATGTTCTCTTTTAGTTGTTTTGTTTATTTTTTCTTTTTGAACGACATATGAACTTTTCATTGATTAATGAAAAGGAACAAAATTTTTCAAAGATACAAACTTCGAAAGGAGGGAAGAAAAAAATAAATAAACATAGTAGAGACGACAAAGTTAAAGGACACCACTACAAGAGAGTGTATAAGATACAAACTATTCATTGAGTCTCGTAAGTCAAAAATATCATTTAATCTTGTATGTATATTTGTCCTCTTATTTCAATGTTATTAGTCTATTCATTTAAATTTTTGTTCTTCATTTGGCTGTTTTTTCCTTTCTTTTTTCACTCCCATTAGGTTGTATCTTTGAACATTTTTTTCCTTTTCATATATTAATTGTTAAAAAAAAAACAAAGTAAAAAAATGCATAAAGTGAGGCTGAAGAGTGTTGCCTTGAGGCTTAAAGTTCAAGCAGCAGACTGTAGGAAGCCAAGCCTATGTCCTCCACCTCAAGGATGTTTAAGTGTTGCCTCAATAGAAATTTCCTTGGTTGGAACAAAAGCTAAAATAGCCAAATTTAAAGCTTCACAATGGTGTGTTCATTCCGATCTCTTCTCCTCCTATTCTCCTAGCATGCTTTCTCTGAATTGGGAGGCATTTATAACCCCCCTTAGTGATGCTTTTATCTTTATCCTTATCTTTGTTGTCTCTATTTTAATTATTGCTTCTTTTATTTCGCTCACTCCTCTTGGAGTTTGTATCTGTTAGAGTATAGATATTAGTATATTTTATATTCTTGTATTAATATTAATTTGTCCTTTACCTTCTTCTTATAGGATTAGGTCAACCTTGTATATTTGTCTATATATATAGACTTTAATAATGAGAATACATCACATTGAATTCTCTCCAACCTTAGTCTCTACATGGTATCAGAACTTTAAGTTTCTTCTAAAATTTTTGTGCCCATTCGGGTTTTGATGCCCATTAGGGTTTTGTCCCTTAGGGTTTTGTTCATTGCTATCCAACTCAACTCACTACCACTATCGCCGCCGACCGCCGCCACCGTTTGCTAATTCGCCAACGCTGCTGTTTTCCAATTGCTATTCGTGGGTTTCGTCTCGCCGTCCTTCACACCTTCGTCGCCGTCAGTCGCCGTACGCTTCCGTCACCACCAATCACCTTCGCCCCTCTAGTTGTCGTGAGGTAGCACTTAGGGTTTCTGGTTTCAGAAAACACCCGATCCGGTTGAAGCGATCCAGTTCAACCGATTTGGTTTCAAGCAGTTTGGTTCATCCGGTTCAGGTTCGGTTCGGTCTGGTTCATCACATTCCGGTTCGATTTGGTTGATTTATACCGGTTCTAGTCCGGTTCGTTTGTTTCAGTTCAATTGGTTTGGTTCACTTGGCTCTGTTCAATTGGTGTGGTTCGATTCCCTTTCCTCCTTCAGATTTGGTTTGGTCTGTTTAAATGCAGTTTTTGTTTGTGTCCATATTGTTGAAGTTATGATCGAGAAGAAATTAACGGTAACGATTTCTGCGGAAGAGTTTGCTAAATTCCAACAGTATCAAGAGTTATTGATGGCATCATCCTCTAATCCAATTACTGTCATTGCTGATTCAGGTAATACCAATAAATGTCTTATTTTCTCAGCGTCAAAATGGGTCATTGACTCTGGTGCTACGAATCATATGTCAGGTAACTCAATTTATTTGCTACCTTTTCACCATCTACATCTTTACCTGATGTTACAATAGCAGATGGCACCACTTCTCCTGTTCTTGGCTCTGGCACAGCTCATCTCTCCAAAACTCTTTCATTGACCTATGTTTTAAATTTGCCACAATTTTCTTTTAATTTGATCTCTGTCAATAAACTTACTCGTGATCTCAATTGTTGTGTCTTATTCTTTCCTGGCTATTGCTTATTTCAGGATCTTACAACGAAGAAGACTATTAGTAAAGGGCGTGAATCTAATGGCCTTTGCACGTTTGATACACAAATACCTACAGCCACCGTTTGCACTTGAGTGCCAACTCCTTTCGAAGAACATTGTCGTTTGGGTCATCCATCTCACTCCGTATTAAAGAGTCTCCCTCCTCAATTTCATAGTTTGCATTCTTTAGATTGTGAGTCATGTCAATTTGCTAAGTTCATTGTCTCAATTCCTATCCTAGAGTCAATACACGAGCTAATGCTCCTTTYGAATTAGTCCATTCTGATGTTTGGGGTCCTTGTCCTAGTGAGTCCAAAAATGGATTTCGGTATTTTGTTACTTTTGTCGATGATTTCTCTCGTGTAACTTGGTTATATTTGATGAAACATCGTTCTGAGTTACTTTCTCATTTTCGTAACTTTCATGCTGAAATTCGAACTCAATTTGGTGTCTCTCTTAAAGTTCTACGGAGTGATAATGCTATTTTCCTGGTGCTCCTGGCTCCTATTTAAGTGAACATGGTATTATTCATCAATCGTCGTGTGCTGATACTCCATCTCAAAATAGAGTTGCAGGAAGGAAAAATAGACATCTTCTCGAAACAGCAAGGGCCTTACTATCTCAAATGCATGTTCCAAAATACTTTTGGCCTGATGCTGTTTCGACGGCTTGCTTCTTGATTAATCGCATGCCTTCGTCAATTCTTAAGGGTGAAATACCTTATCGTACTCTATGTCCTACGAAATCTTTATTTCTTATTAAACCTAAAATATTTTGTTGCACTTTTTTCGTTCAGGATGTTCGCCTCCAGCTCACCAAATTAGATCCTAAGTCATTGAAATGCATTTTCCTTGGTTACTCTCGTGTTCAAAAAGGGTATCGATATTATTATCCTGATCTCAATAGATATCTTGTCTCTCCTGATGTTACGTTCTTTAAAAATACTCCTTTTTCATCGTCCTTGAGTACCAGTCAGGGGGAGCAATCACACGAAGATGATACCTTTCTTGTCTATTCTTTTGTCTCTACTTCTACTGAAGAACTTCATAGCAATACATCTCCCTCTGCGCCTGATCCTTCTGATGCAACTTAGGAATAAGAAAATACTATTGATAAGAATCTGCCTTCAAAAGATACAACTAAAGCCTTTAAATAGGAGAGAAGTAGGCTAACGGTAACTACTAGTTTACCAAAGGGTAAACTAACTAACAGAATTAGAAAGGCTTAAAACCCTATACAAGCTAACAACCTTATACAAGCTAACTTATAACAGTTTACTACATCAATTTCCCTCTCTCCAAAAAGAAACTCGACCTCGAGTTTAAGAGGCTAACACAAATGAATCCGGAGCAGCACATGGATGAATGTCTGCAACATTGAATATTGGACTGATGTTGAAATCTGAGGGAAGTTGAATTTTATAAGCATTTGGGCCGTATTTCTTCAGGACCTTGAACGGACCAAATTTCTTTTTCTGCAATTTATGAGCAGAACCAGCCTTGAAACCCTATACAAGCTAACAACCTTATACAAGCTAACTTATAACAGTTTACTACATCACCTTCTCTCCCCACTATTACTCAAGTTTATTCTCGTCGGCAACCTCCTACAGACTCATGCCTTATACCAGCAGCTTCTTTGCCTGTGGATCCAGGAACGAGTGATGACCTTCCTATTGCCCTTCGAAAAGGTAAGCGTAAGTGTACTTATCCTATTTCTTCTTTTGTTTCATATAACCATTTATCATCATCTACTTGTTCGTTTATTGCATCCCTTGAATCTGTATCTATTCCTAAAACTGTTCATGAAGCTTTGTCTCATCCTGGTTGGCGGACTGCTATGTTGGAGGAGATGACTGCCTTAGATAACAATGGTACTTGGGATTTAGTGTCTCTTCCTGCAGGAAAGAAACCTATCGGTTGTAAATGGGTGTTTGATGTTAAAGTTCATCCAGATGGATCAATTGCCCGTCTGAACCTTGTTGCTAAAGGATATGCGCAGACTTACGGAATTGATTATTCTGATACTTTTTCTCCGGTTGCTAAATTGGCTTCTAACAGGTTATTCATTTCGCTGACATCTATTCACCATTGGCCCTTGCATCAGCTTGATATTAAAAATGCATTCCTCCATGGTGATCTTCAAGAAGAAGTTTATATAAAGCAACCACCAGGTTTTGTTGCTCAGGGGAGAATGGAAAGGTATGTCGCCTTCGTAAATCCTTATATGGGTTCAAACAAAGTCCGCGAGCATGGTTTAGAAAATTCAGTCAGGTGATTGAGAATTTTGGAATGAAGAAGAGTAAATTATATCATTCTGTTTTGTATAAAAGATTTGAGTCTGGTGTTATCTTACCAGTTGTATATGTTGATGATATTGTGATTACTGATAATGATTCATCAAACATCCTATCACCCAAGTCTTTTCTTCATAGTCAATTTCATACTAAAGATTTGGGAATGTTGAAATATTTCTTAGGAATTGAAGTAACAAGGAGCAAGAAGGGGCTCCTTTTGTCCCAAAGAAAGTACGTACTTGACTTGTTAACTGAAACAGGAAAGTTAGCAGCTAAGCCGCGTAGTATCCCAGTGATACCTAATTTACAACTTACAAAGGAAGGAGAGTTGTTGAAAGATCCTGAGAAGTATAGGAGATTAGTAGAGAAGTTGAATTATCTTACGGTTACGAGGCCAGAAATAGCTTATCCAGTCAGTATTATGAGTCAGTTTATGAGTTCTCCTACGACTGACCATTGGATCGCATTGGAACCTATTCTATGTTATTTGAAAGGTGCTCCTGGACGTGGTTTGTTATATAAAGATCATGGTCATCTTAATATTGAATGTTTTTCAGATACTGATTGGGCAGGGTCTAAGAAAGATAGAAGATCAACCTCAGGATATTGCGTATTTGTCGGAGGTAATTTAGTTTCTTGGAAAAGTAAGAAACAAAATGTGGTGTCGCATTCGAGTGTTGAATCAGAATATAGAGCTATGGCACAGTCGGTGTGTGAATTAGTATGGATACATCAGCTTCTTACTGAATTGGGATTTGGCATCACCACTCTAATGAAACTTTGGTGTGATAATCAAGCAGCTCTTCATATTGCATCTAATCCAGTATTTCATGAACGAACCAAACACATTGAAGTTGATTGTCATTATGTACGTGAGAAAATACAGCAAGGATTGGTGGCTACAGGATATGTGAAGACTGGAGAGCAGCTAGGAGATATCTTTACTAAAGCATTCAATGGAGCACAAATAGATTGTTTGTATAACAAGTTGGGCATGGAGATATCTTTACTAAAGCATTGAATGGAGCACAAATAGATTGTTTGTCTAACAAGTTGGGCATAATTAATATATATGCACCAACTTGAGGGGGAGTGTTAGAGTATAGATATTAGTATATTTTATATTCTTGTATTAATATTAATTTGTCCTTTACCTTCTCCTTATAGGATTAGGTCAACCTTGTATATTTGTCTATATATATAGACTTTAATAATTAGAATACATCACATTGGATTCTCTCCAACCTTAGTCTCTACAGTATCTTTGAACAATTTTGTTCCTTTTCATTTATCAATGAAAAGTTCGTATCTTGTTAAAAAAAAAAAAACAAAAAACAAAAGCTAAAAGAAAAATAGCGGCTCCCAGTAGTTGAAAAGAATTTTTTAACAAGAAACTGAGAAATTTATTAAAGACGTGGAACCATAAAGTTACAACTAACCAGAGGGATCTCCAACCAGTTATAAGCATCGAGAGTGAGTAATTACAAAAAGTAAATATCCTCCCATAGATGATCTAGAGACTTCTCTACGGCTTTGAATACTCTTCTATTTTCTTCTAACCAGACTATCTAAAAAAACTGCACAAGCATTAAATCAAAGAATTTCTTCTATTTATAAAACTTCCAACTGACGAAGATCCAGAGCACCAAGCCTTTGGAAAATCCACTCTGAACCCACAAAAACAGAAGGCATCTAAAATTATAGACCAAATTAGTAATAGGACAAAAACAGAACAACTAATCATTAGTTTCTGAGGCTCTCCTCCACAAGGGGTACAAGCTTGGGCCATGGGTCATCGAAGGATAGGATTGCCGGACTCCTGTTCAAGGTGTTGAGGCCTATTTTTGTATCCCACTTTTTTAGAAATTGATGTGTCATCATGTCATATCATGTTGTATTTGTGCCCCATGTTCATGTTTATGCTTCTTAGTTTGCCACCAACCTCTTCACTTATCTTCCTTAAACTAACCTCCCTTCCTTAATGAAATTATCCTCCTTTCCTCCAATTTGCTAACCGTTTCATCTTCCTTTCTTCCACATTCAGTGAATCATCTTTTAATTTATCTCCCAAAAGTCCTGCAAAACTTGGTAAAGGATTATTTTGATCTCTTTCTACCTCTTCTCCAATGTTTTAAAAGGCTAAAGGTGGCCTCGAGGCTTTTGCTCTTGAAAAGGCAAGGTGTAAGCCTGAGGCGGTATGAGGCGTAAGCCTCAATTTTAATTAAAAAATTATACAAATCTAAAATTTGTATGATCAAGTATTGCTAAACATAATAGTTATATAAAAGT
>NW_019104680.1:284760-304050 GCF_001995035.1 Momordica charantia
GGATGGTATGACAGCTGAGTTCTATAAAAAAGCTTGGAACATCTTGAAGGGCGACATCCTTAGGGTGTTCCAAGAGTTTTTTAAGAATGGAATCGTGAACCTTCGAATGAATGAGACTTATGTGTGTCCAATCCCGAAGAAAGTAGAAGCAAATAGAGTTAGTGACTACAGGCCTATAAGCTTAGTCTCTTCTCTTTATAAAATCATTGCTAAGGTGCTGGCGGATAAACTCAAAACAGTCCTTCCTCTCATCATCGCAGAAGAACAAGCTGCTTTCGTGGAAGGAAGGCAGATCTTGGATGCTATTTTAGTGGCTGCAGAGATGTTGGTGACCGGAAGTCCACAAGAAAGCTAGGGTTCTTGTTAAAGCTAGACTATGAGAAAGCTTACGACAAGGTGGTTTTGGATTATATTGATGCGGTGTTGGGAAAAAAGGGTTTCGGTCAACGGTGGAGAATGTGGATAAGGGGCTGCTTGTCCTCGACAAACTTCTCAATTATCGTCAATGGAAAACCAAGAGGCAAAATTAAGGCCACAAGAGGTTTACAGCGAGGAGACCCTATTTCTCCTTTCCTTTTCACTCTCGTGGGAGACTCTTTCAGTCGGCTTGTGCACTTTTGTTGTGAGAAGAGAATGATCAAAGGCTTTGAGGTGGGAGGAAAAAAGGTGATGATATCCCACTTG
Organism: Momordica charantia; assembly: GCF_001995035.1. The sequence continues at coordinate 285,445 of NW_019104680.1, forward strand.
CAATATGCTGATGATACACTTTTGTTTTGTCCTGATGAGAAAGGTCTTTTGTTCAAATGGTGGATTGTAGTTAATTGGTTCCTTAGGGCTTCGGATCTCTCTTTAAACCTAAATAAGACCTCCCTGATTGGCTTAAACATAAATGACGATAGGCTTAATCAAAAAGCCCTAAGCTTGGGTTGTAGAGTGGAAGATTTTCCTTTCTCTTATCTGGGTCTCCCTCTTGGGGGAAACTTCAAAGCCACAGGTCTGTGGCAGCCTCTGTTGGAAAAATTGAAGCAAAAACTTGATAAATGGCACAAGCTAGTCCTCTCAAAAGGAGGAAGGTTGACGCTAGCCCAAGCAGTGTTGAATAGTATGCCCATATATTACCTTTCGCTTGTGAAAGCTCCTATTGGTATTGCTAAACAGGTAGACAAGCTTGTGAGACATTTTTTCTGGAAGCCAGACAAATTACACCCCCACAGAAATCTGGTTAATTGGGATACCACGTCGTTACCCTTGACAAAAAGAGGTCTTGGTATAGGGGCCTTCCATCTTCGAAATAATGCGCTTCTTTTGAAATGGTTGTGGAGGTTTACCCAAGAGGGAGATGCCCTTTGGAGAAGAGTAATTGAAAGTATTTATGGGTTAGAACCTCTCGAGTGGATGGCTAAAAAGCCCAAGGGGAAAGCGGCTTAACCCTTGGTTTGATATAGCAAAGAACAGCATCCTTTTCCTTAAATTTCTATCTTTCAAAGCTAAACGTGGTGACAGAATCCGTTTTTGGTTAGACAGATGGACGGGGAACACTACTCTTGCCCATGAATTTCCTAAAATTTTTGCTTTATCTTTGAAAAAGGAGGCCACAATTGCTGATTGTTGGAAAGAAGAACAGCTAGCTTGGGACCTAGGCATAAGAAGGGGTCTGCTTGATAGCGAAGTTAGGGGCTGGATTGATATTATGAGCATGCTGGATGTCATGGTCATGCTTGTCCAGGGCCTGTTGCCTGTGGCCGCATGCCCATAACAACCTCTTTCCACATACTTTTATGCCATGTATTTAGTTTTGCTTGTTATTTTGTTTTCCTTGTACTTTTGGTGGCGAGTGACTCCTCGCCACTTTGCATGTTCACGCCTGCCAAAGGCAAAATGCTTTATAATCTACCTTAGGGGGGTACACCTAGTCATCCTCCCTACATTGCGTTGTATTCTTGTCTTGCCACTAATCTATTCTCTTGCATTCAAGCTTACAACAACTTCCAAAATGCTTTCAAACGTTTTCCAAAACCTTTTTCTCTAACCCCGTTTTCCAAAACCGTTTTCTCGAGAACGGGGGTGGAGGTTGCGACATATAGCCTTTGTGCCACCGGCTATTCGTTTCCGCATTGGCTGACTTGCTAGAGGGTGAAAGCAAGTGCCGCACAATCGCTTCTTGAGTCCCGTTAGAGTGCGATTGTGACACTGGACACCATTCGAATTGGGGAAGGAGTTGACAAAATGGTTTGGTCTCCTGATTCCTCTAGTGTTTACACGGTTAAATCGGGGTTAAAAATTTTGTGTGAAGATTCCCCAATTATGAACTCCCCTTTAACTTCTCTTCTTTGGAAATTCTCTGTTCCAAAGAAGGTGAAAGTTTTCCTTTGGACCTTAGCCAACCATGCTGTAAACACAGTAGATAGACTCCAGCGAAGATGCCCAAATTGGGCTCTTTCTCCTTCCGTTTGTGTTCTTTGCAATCAGAATGAGGAAACCATGGATCATATTTTCCTTCATTGCCAGTTTGCCCTTCGTGGGTGGTTCTTTCTACTACAAATCTTTGGGTATTCCACTTGCTTGCTTCAGAATATTGATGGGTGGATGAATGAAGATCTTCGGGAGTGGCATTTTAAAGAGAAAGCAAAATTTCTATGGAATTGTGCTGCTAGAGCCTTTATTTGGAACCTCTGGATGGAAAGAAACAATAGAATTTTTGAAGATAAGTCCTCTACGTTAGAAATTTTTTGTAATACAGTACAGTTACACACTTCTTGGTGGTGCTATAGGCATAGAAAATTCTTTTGTAATTACAACCTCTCGTTGATTATGCAAGATTGGAGTGCTTTACTTCACTAGTTTTTTTGGGAGGGGGAGCCCTCTTCCCCCTGCCTTAGGCTGTCTTTTGTCTATGCTTTTTTCTATATATTAAGTTTCTTATCTAAATAAAAAAAAAATTACCCTTACTATTATTGTAGTCTACAAGATCTTAGTTGATAGTAGCCCAGAAGGAAAACTTCTTCCTTCCACACGGTACTTTGATGGTTAAGTTTACCTTCAAGGTATATATACAAATGAAGAGATCCTTCCCTTTATCTCTTTCCCAGTTAGCAGGGGTACCATGGTCGGCATATTCAACTCAGTAGAGTAGCATGCCCACTCAACCATCCAAACGATTTTCTTTAATCAAAGTCAAAACCCGTCCTCAATAGAGCATTTATGCTCGTTCCCTTGGCATGTATCATGCATAGTAAATCTAGGGGCCTTAAGATGTTTCCTTTAGGCTTATAGCTCCTTGCAAAATGTATCTTGAAACGTGCGAGGATATCTCCATTTTAAAAACACAACCAGCTTTGCCCTCCTCTGTTACCAAGATCCATCACAGAGACAAATGACCAAATTAAACCTCCATAACTAAGGCAACTCATTTTCTCCAAGTCCTGATAAGGATATACTCAGCAACAGAAAGCATATAATCCCATTTCCTTATAATATGCAGTCCGACTATCCAACAAAAAAAATGCAGACCCACAAAAAAAATGGCAAGAAAGAAAGCATTCATTCGCCATCAATATCTTGCATCCATAGTATTTTTGCCCTGGTGGATCTCTCGCCTAGAATCTCGGGTTGCTATCAATGATTTGCGGCATTTGCCAATACACAAAGCAACCTTGGCTGAATACAAGTAACATACTGCATAATCAAAACTCAAATGCAAGTAAGAACAACCAACCTGATTAACCATTTCCCGATCTTCAGGGGTGGCCTCAGCTCCTCGATCAAGGGGCGCAATTGCCTCAAGAAGCTCCTGTTTAAGAGCACTAACATCTTTGCGTTTGTTTAAAAAAGCAGGAAAAAACGAGATTCTGACCCTCCACTTGGCCGAAGGTGCAGACGTGAGGACTGAAGTTGGGGCGGTGGTAGTGGGGTTGGACGGGAGGCGAAGAAGTCTGGGAGGTTGGGATGTTAATGGAGGCGAGAGTTTGAGGGCCGGAGTTACTGAAGGTGAGGATAAGGGCATCGCCATTTTCTCGTTTTGTGTGCTNTACACTTTATGTTTTATATGTTGAAGAATAATCTAAATTAGTTTTAGAAATTTAGAAAGAAGTTGACTATAGACTTGGTAGATGGTTGAGGGTCTATGGTCGGCACGTTTTGTCCTATAATTAGTAGGTGTTCAGGGCGGGTCGTGTCAGATTCAATTTTCAAATCTCCTATCAAACATATGTTCAAGAATACTTAAAATAAAGAAGTTTTCTATTAAAATTTATTTTCTCGGATCACCAACTAAACAGAGAGTTCAAATGTGAGAAATATATTTTTGTTGTTGGACAAAGGAAATTAATGTCCTCTCTCCACTCCTGTATGATGGAATTAAATTCAAAAAGTTGGTTGATTTTTCAAAACCTAACAAAAATGAAATTGAACATCTTTATTTCGTTTTGGCAAAAAAAAGTTGATGGATTGCTACGAAGTTTCAAAAGTCTACATCAAAATTTATGAGACAGACGACTAATTCCTTCTTTTTCCATTCTCTGCCTTATTTAATATATGGTATTTATAATAGATGGCTAAGTGCACGTTTGGTTGGTAATTCAAATTTTGTTTCTTATTTTCAGATTCATTGAACGCAATTGATTTAGGGTTTGACAGATTTATTTTTTAAAATTGTTTTCAAATTAAGTACTTAAAGAGCAGGAATTCTTAAAATAATACCAAGTGTTGTTGGTTATCTACTAAAAAAAAGGAATTCTTAAAATAATATTAATTGTTTTCAGATTTTAAATGTTTAAATGCATAATTAAATTAAAAATGTTAAAAACTTTGATAAATACATGATTCTTATAATATAAACTCATGTCACTTTTTGTTAAAATTAAAACAGATAAAATATGAAATATTATAAATTATATTATATTATAAAATAATAATTATACAAAATTATAAAATATTTGTTAATAAATAAATTAATATTATTTTATGTTGAACTAAATATTTTTTTAAGAAAATAAAATATTTTGTTGGTAATTACCAAAAAAAACAATGCAGGAAGTCTTGAACTCCCACCTACCTTGAAAACTCCACAATGCTAAAACTTATTTCTAAATTACTTGTGAATTTTTCTTTTTTCAATCAAACTTAAACAACTCCCAAAAACTACTTTCAATCGTTCAAATTATTTTTAAGGATAGTTGCAAATATGACAAAAATATTTAGTAAAATAGTAACCACATTTAATTTTTTCAAATATAGCATTTTTTCCAACAAAAAACGGAGGTTCAATTTTAAAATTACAACTTTACCCTACAATATATCTGATATACATTATAAATTATATTTTGTCTTCTTTAACATTTGAAGGTGCTGGCCACAAATATATGCTTCTAATACATCACTGATATACTATTGATATACAATTAATTTACTTCTAACATAATTATGATATCTACTGAACTTCTAACATGTCTTACCAATGATATATGTATGATAACCATTGATTTACCACACGCTGATACAATATTTATATATCTGTGATGTATACTTGATATGTACTTAAGCGTGCCTGGACAAGAGTAATACTAAAAGTTATATCATATGTATTAAATTAATAGTTAGTAGAATTCTTTAAGACCTCATTTATGTTGGAATGTCTGAGGATTGGAGAACTCAAAGGCATTTTGTCTAGCTTGTCACTTCATCAATCATGTTAATCCCCATGTTCTTTTTTTATGGAAAAGTGTTTAACAAGCAGAATGAAGCTTAAATTGAACTTTTATGGGTGTTTTACTGTGCACAATGTTGGCTCTAAGGGTGGTCTTTGTCCTATGTGGCGTTTTAATGTGAATGTTTCTATTTGTCCTTTCTCCCTTTACCACATTGATGCATGAATTTTCTGGAATGGTTTTTCTTGGCACCTTACTGGCTTATATGGTCGTCTGATTCCTTCTAAACGATTCGAATTTACAATCTTCTCCGAAATTTGGAATTTTCTTACTCGAATTTATAATCTTCTGACTCGAGTTTATAATCTAGATAATTTAGCTTGGCTAGTTGGCGGGGATATCTTCTGCCACGTTAATGTCTTCGGAAAAGTAAGGAGTTGTTCCAGTTAGAGACAAACAAATTACGTCCTTCAGAGAAACCATTGATTATTGTAATCTGATTGATTAAATTTGTGGGAGACCCTTACACTTGGAACAATATACGGAAAGAGAATTTTCAAATTTGGAAACGTCTTGTGATGAATCTTGATTAAAGGTTAAAAAGTATAGGTTATCATGCTTATTTGAGGATTATTTAGGTTGGAAAATTTATGATCATGCATATAACTTAGCGAAAATGCGTATATTCCATGTTTAAAGATTTGAGCGGTTAGATCTAGGAGAATACAGGTTAATTGGTGTAAAGATGTTGTTTTGTAGGAAAAATCTGAGATTGGTGATAAAATGTGTCAGATGCATCACAGCCTGTATCCAAATGCGCCAGCCACATTCTGCTGAAAAATCCTGCTACATCCAAAATGCGCCAGATGCATTTCTTGACTAGATTCTCCCAAACACGCGTTTCAACTTCATTTCACCAAGCAATTGATCCAAGATTTAGTCTAACATCCTAAGATCTCTCCAACAAAGTTGGTTACCAACTTCTCATGAATTTCTCAACAAGTCGTATCCCTCAAGCTTATAAATACAAGTTTCAAGGGTCATATCATACTTCCATCTTTTTATTCTTCCTCTCTAAGTTTTTATTAACTTTTGTTTTCTCTTCCAGGATTCAATCTTTGTTTAGTTCGTTAATTAATTTTGTAATTGTTATTTGTTTATTTTAATGTAATTCGATTTGTTCTAATTTTGTACTTTATCTCCATTTTTAATGAAAATGCATTCTTTTGTTATTTTATCTTGTTATTTCATTTCCTATATTTACATGAGTACACTTTTTCAACCCTCGTACGAATGTTTTAGTTCATCTCATTTTAAATTACATCTATCAATGAGCATGACGTATTACACTCTTCTTGCTTATCTTGATTGATATAATTTATGCAGTTGATTTTCTTGTTGGCCACTTGTTAAATCACATTAGTTTGAATTTAATTCTAAAAAGGTTAGAATCACAAGTATTTCATCAAGGTAAAATGGGAAGTTATTTAGAAATAAGAACTAAAACAAAAACCTAGACGTATGGTCTCTTACCCGTTAAACGTAAGTTGGAGTTTGCTTTATTTAGGACTCTAATGTCTCGTAGACGTATGTAAATACTAGCATAAGCTTTTAAACAAACCAAAAGCGGTATGGAATAGGAGTTGAACCAGTTTGCATAAAATGAGTGGTAATGCGGCAGACATATTTGCTAGGTGTAATTCATCTTTTTAGAATTAAACAGTAGTAGGGGTTGGCTTTTTAAATTATGTTTTCCTTGTGTTTTTAAATCGTGTTTCCAACAATTTCACCTATCTTTATCTCAAATCTGATTGTTCATTCAAGCGGTTTGCAAATTGATTTTAAAAGAAAACTAGTCCCTGTGGAGACGAACTTGGAATACTTCCATATTATTACTTGTGACAGTGTGCACTTGCACTCTACCTTCGAGCTATTACACTGAGGCACAACATCTTGATCATTTTATGGGTAATGTAGCTTTTCAAACTCTTTTCCCTCATTGCAAAGCATCCCGATTGGTCTCACTCTGATCATCAAGCAATCCAACTGGACACTGATTTTCAAAGAAGGCCGAAGGGAAAAAAAGGAATAGTATAAAGTTGTTCCGTTTCTAGAAATTCTAGATTCTAACCCCTGAATGTGCGCAGGTAATTGAAAATGAAGGATAGTGGAGTTCAAAAGAAGATGTGAGTAAGTCTTTGGAGTATCACCTACAAACCTCAAGTAAAGCCCTCATAAATGAGGCTTATCAACGCAACAAAAGCCTTTCCAGCAAATAAAACATCTCAATGTAGCTTTAGTTGAGGAATACAATAAATCTTAACCCATTGACTTCACTATCATTCATCACTTTGAAGATTGTTTAAATGATATTTTCGAGGCTGAATAAATTTATTGGAAACAAAGATCTCGTGAGGATTGGCTCAAGTGAGGAGATAGAAATACTAAGTGGTTCCATAAGGAGCTACGGTCAGAAAATAGAAGAACACAATCTCTAGTATTTTATTGGACAGTGGGCAACGGACTAAAACGAAGATCATATTAAAAGATCTTTTCTTGATTACTTCAGTCAGCTTTGTATATCCTCAAATCCATATGAGCATGCCTTGGAGAGAGTTGTCAGAGTGATCCCGTGCATGGTTACAGAAGCAATGAATTGACTTTTGATTGCCCATTTTACTGAATCTGAAATTTTTTGTGCCGTAAAGGACATGTCCCCAACTAAATCTCCAGGCCGAAATGGCTTTCCAACTCTTTTCTACCAAAAATACTCGAGGATGGTGGAGCCAAAAATATTCACAAGTCGTATGAGGTTCTTAATAAGAGGAAAAACATCATTGACTAGAATGCAACAAACATAGCTCTCATCTCAAACACAGCAGGTCTAAGGTCTATTTCTGAATTTCACCGTATTAGTCTTTGCAATGTTTCATATATAATTGTTACAAAATGTCTAGCGAATAGACTAAAGCAAATTCTAAATGACAATATCTCTAAAACTCAATCGACATTTATTTCAGGGACAATGATTTCTGATGATATCGTCATGAGCCATGTAAGCATCATGCAATGTAGAATATTAAGAGTGGGAGAGAAGACATTGCAGCTATAAAACTAAATATGAGTAAAGCTTATGACCGTGTCGAATGGGTTTTGAAAAGTGTGACCCTGTTAGCTAGGTTACTTACTGTCTGATCCTATTAGCTAGGTTACTTACTAGGTATTTTTAATACTCACTATTATTTTTCTAAATTTTTTTAAGTAATGGCAAGACATATTAGACAAGTGACAGGCTGTTTGTTGAGTGCGCCATGGGGACCACGTCAACATAATTTTATTTTCACATTCCATATTGAATTACGTTGAAGTGTTTTATTTTAAAATTTTAGAGATAATATTTTTCTTTTATTCACATTTAATTATTATTTTTTTTAGAAATTGCTTCGTTTTGTTTACTTTTCTTTTTATGAGATCCTAAATAAAGGTTTCTAACTTTTTTGTAAGTTATGAAATTTTCACTATGACGTTTTTGTTTGTTACCATTTTGTTTAAATTTAAAACGTTGAAAGGATGCATGTAGTAACGTCTCTAGGTCGTTACATCATTGGCCCATAAGCTAAGCCTATATATAAAGGTCGGCTTCCCCTATTTGTACACTTTTTTATCATTAACAAAACAACCAGCCTAAGGCTTTTTCTTCTCCACCGAAAATTGGTATTAGAGCTTGGTAAAATTCTGTCCAATGACCCACACCAAGAGTTCAGAAGCAGGTAAGGGAGAAACCTACTCTGGTAAGCTCCATGCAGCTGTGCTTGATATTCAACACTGCATCCTTCCCTTGGAAGGCTTAAACAATCGAACGACAAGGATTGAAGAATCCATTGAAGAGATATAAAGGGGCTTGAGATGATTTTTAAGGGAGAATACAAAGCTTAGTGCAAAATTAGATAAAGGAAAGAAGAAAGTTGAGGGAAAACAACAACCCAATGAAAACAAGATTGAAGAACCTATTGATTTGTTCAAAAAGAGATATGAGAGGAATAAGAAGAATGGGTCAAACCATAAAGAGGAAAAAATTGAACATTCATCCCGCCAAGAATCAACAAGTTCTAGTGAAGAAAAAAAAACAAGAAAAGGTCCAAGAATCGCAAAAAGTCCAAGAAAAACAAGAAAAAGGTTCAATAATCATATTCAACCTCCACATACAATACTTCCTATTCCTCAAGTAATGATGACAACTATGCAAGAACAAGGAGAAGACTGAAATATAAAGAAAAGCACAGAGGTACAAGCTTAAAATTGACTTACCATACTTTGACGGGAGGTTAGACAAGGAAAACTTCTTAGATTGGATCAAGGATTTCTTTGAATGCAATTCTGAAAAAAAAAACGACAAGTGAAGTTGGTAAAATACAAATTGAAAGGAGGGACAGCAACATGGTAGGATCAACTAACCTCAAATAAACGAAAAATGGGCAAGAAAGCAGTGAAAGAATAGGAAACAATGAATAAGATGTTAAGGGCAAGGTTCCTACCCAACAATTATGAACAAATCTTGTATCAATCATATCAAGAATGCAAACAATATAAGCAGACAGTAAAAGAATACACCAACGAGTGGTATCGATTAAATGCAAGGAATTATTTGTCAGAATCCGAATATCAACAAGTTGCACGGTACATCAATGACCTTCGAGAAGAGATTCAAGACCGAATTGATTTATTTCACTAAGAAGACTTCGTGAAGCAGTAGTAATGGCCATCAAGATTGAAAAGAAAATCAAGAAAGAAAGAAATTGGGGCTATGAACAAGCAAGCTGGAATGAAAATTAAAAAACTTCTAATTGGGGTAGAGGAGGAAGAATAGCGTCCGGTCGATTTCGGTCTACTAATACAAAGAGAGAATTTAAAAAAGATAATCAAAATTAGGAAGAAAAGAATGAACCCTACGAAGGAAGAGATGAGAAACCAAAAGCCTTATTTAAGTGCAGATCAAATTATCAAAAGAGTGGGGTTGAAAAAGCTAGTGGACAACCCACAATCAGCAATAATTCAACCTCTAAGCCAAAAAATTCATATGCAAGACCTTCAAATTTAAAGAAATATTATAGATGTGGTCAAACTGGTCATTTCTCCAATGAATGCCCCGAAAGAAAAAAGCTTGCATGGATGGAAAAAGACTCCGAACAAGAAGACAACAGTGAAAAAAAGGAGAAATTGTATGGAAATGAACTAGAAATCTTTGAAGAAGAAGAAGATGACGGGTAATTTGTGTCCTCCAAATACTTTTGTTGAATCCAAAAATGGAAGTGAATACTACTCAACGACATGTTCTATTTAAGACCCAATGCACTGTGAATAATAAAGTGTGTAATGTGATAATAGATAGTGGGAGTTGCGAAAATATTGTGTCCAAAGCCTTAGTCAAAGCTCTTGGAATGGACACCGAGCCTCATCTTAATCCTTACAAAATAGGATGGATCAATAAAGGAAATGAAGTGGGTATCACAGAAATTTGCACAATTCCACTGTCCATTGGAGAACATTACAAAGATCAAATTGTTGGCGAAGTTATAGACATGGATGCTTGCCACATCATGCTCGGTAGCCCTTGGCAATTTGATCTCTCAGCCATTCACAAAGGAAGGGAGAACACCTACGATTTAATTGGCTTAGTAAGAAAATCACCCTTCTACCCAATAAGCAAATGAAGGTAAATTCGACGGGTACATCTTCTAAACTCTTCTCTATTATACCCGCAAATGAGTTTTTAAGTAAGCACAACAAAACCCTAGTTGCACTTATCATCAAAGGTCATAATGAGGATTGCTTAGACACTCACATTCCACAAGCTATTTCCAATTCACTGCACACTTTTAGAGACTTATATCATAAAGAATTACCTAGTGAACTTTCATCATTGAGAGATCCAACACCACTAGACTTAATTCCGGGTGCACCTTTCCCAAACTTACCACACTATAGAATGAGTCCATCTGAGTATAAAATTCTGCATGAAAAAGTTGATGACCTCTTGAATAAAGGTTTGATTCGACATAGTATGAGTCCTTGTGCAGTTCCTGCCCCACTTACTCCAAAGAAAGATGGAACTTGGAGAATGCATATTGATAATCGTATGATAAATAAAATCAAAATTAAATATAGATTCCCAATTCCTAGATTACCCGACCTTCTAGATCAATTATATCAATAAAAAATTTTCTCCAAAATTGATCTTAGAAGTGGATATCACCACATTCGTATAAGACTAAGAGATGAGTGGAAAACCGCCTTTAAAATTAATGAAGGATTATTTGAGTGGCTTGTAATGCCATTTGGACTTTCTAATCCATCAAGTACATTCATGACCCTTATGAATAAAATCTTACAACCATTTTTTGAAAAATTTGTGGTAGTTTATTTTGATGACATTTTGATATATAGCACAAACTTATATGGACATCTTATTCACTTGAAGCATTGTCTATTCTTAAAGATAACTCCTTATATATCAATTTGAAAAAAATGCATTTTTGGAGTGTCTAAACTTATCTTCGTAGGATTTATAATAAGTGAGTTGGGCATGGAAGTTGATCCCATAAAGACTAAGGCCATAAGTGAGCGGCCAACACCTTCAAATGTTAAAGAAGTTCAAAGTTTTCATGGGCTTACATCTTTTTATTGAAAATTCACTAGAAACTTTAATACTATAGCAGCTCCTTTAATCGAATGTCTTAAGAAAATGAGGTTTCAATGGGATAAAGGTCAACAACATACCTTTGAGACCTTAAAACAAAGGTTAACTACAACACCTATTCTAGCACTACCAAGTTTTGATAAATTGTTTGTTGTTGAGGTAGATGCTTCGGGCAAGGGAATAGGTAGTGTGCTAAGTCAAGATAATAAGCCTATTGAATATTTTAGTGAGAAACTTAGTGAAGTTAGGTAAATGTGGAGTACTTATGAGCAAGAACTTTATTCCTTAGTTAGAGCTTTAAAACAACGGGAACATTCCCTAATAGGAAAGGAATTCATATTATATTCCGACCACCAATCCCTTCGGTACATCAACTCCTAAAAGCACTTATCTAGGATGCATGCTGGATGGATTACTTTTATTCAACGTTTTGATTTCTCCATCAAACATAGATCTGGACAAACTAACAAGGTGGCCGATGCACTAAGTAGAAGATCTCACTTGAAAGATGAAATAATTTACTTTGATAGCCTTATCGATTTATATAAGCATGATGAAGATTTTTTTGATAATTGGCATAAATGCAAAGATGGACATGCTTATAACGACTTTAGCATAAATAGTGATTTTCTCTTTAAAGACAATGCACTTTGTATCCCATGCACATCATTACGGCTGCAAATTTTCATTTATCCATGATAAACTCTTAAAGAAGGAGATAGATGTTCGATACATACCGTCTCAAGACCTGATTGTCGATGCCCTTACCAAGGTAGTTTAATCCTCTGTTTTCTTCCACCTGAAGCACAAACTTTGTGTTCAATCCTCTCCAACGCCTTTGAGGGGGGATATTGATAACTTTGTATAAGAAAGTTATTTGTGTAAGAATTTCACATAATTTAGTTAAGGATATTCACACCAACACTTATTTTGTCCTAATTTTGTACAAATATGCTCAAATCCGAGTGTAGCCTTTCAATGTTAGTTGATTGCTAAGATATATGTAATACATCCTAACTTTGAATGTTTTGGTGTAGCATCATCAATGCTACAACATCGAAATCAAAAAGGCAGAAAACGACAAAACTGAAAGTGACAAATTTTTACCCAAGGAGTTATTGCAGTGAAATGGAGAAATACCTGAAATTTTAAGCTGGGGCCCACTTTATCCTTTGTGTTGCCCTAAAATTAAGGAGAGGTATATATACAATCGTTTAAGGCTGCCCCCGACATTCCTTACACCATCAAGTGAGTTCTCACTCCTAAGAAGCTCCCTAGAGCTCGAAGAAGATAAGAAGAAGGAATGAAGATTAGAAGAAGCTTCTGAATAGAAGAAAGCTGAGCTGATACTCATCAACTCTCCCTCTTTCCCTCTTGTTTTTATTTAGTAATGAGCTTGTTGGTTATTCTCACATCTTTCTCTTGTATGACATTACGTAGCTAAGCTTATTTGTAAGTGAGAGGATGTTGCGAATTGATTTTGGACTGTAAACTTTGCCTGGGTTTTTAATGATGATGTATATTGAGTTGAAGTTTGTTTTTAATGCTTGATTTTCAATGTGCTTGATCAACATATTGAGAGACCTCTTTATTAACTCTTGGAAAATTGTAATAGAGAGTATTTGACTTCAACTTGTGCTAGATCTACTTGAGTTAAGAGTGTGAGTGCTTAGGAATAAGACTCGCTTAGTAAGACTAGAAACTGAACTGATATGCTGTTGTTTTGAGTTAAAACTTAAATAGTAGAAAATCTGAGAAATTTGGAAAGATTCCATGTCTATCTGGCTAGTATATTAACATCGTTGATGTTGTAGTATTGTTTACGCAGATCCCAAATAAGTCACATAAACTCTTCCTCCTTACCTTTTGTACATCAATAGTTAACCCCTTTTAGTTCACTTTTCTAAAATCGAACTGTATTCACTTGTTTTCTTATCAGTTAGTTAGCAAGCCTTTTATGCATTATTTTGTTTAAATTTCAAAGTTGTTGTTATTCAACCATTTATTTGTTGAGCTTGTTATGTTTTCTTGAGTACTTATTATTGACGTGTTTGGTGATCAATCCTTGTGGGTTCGATCTTTTATTATTTGCTACAACGGTCATGTACACTTGCACAAGAGTTATAAATCGATCAACAAATATTGAGGAAGATCATGACTCAGCACTTTAAACATCAGCCATGTGTGTCATTTACCCATCTTTTCGAGGTTGTGCATTTAGCCATTACAGTCGGCTAATTAATCGTTCACCAGTCGCCTTACATAATTTTATTCAATTTTGATTACTCTTAAATTACTTTCCTTATATCAACAATTTTCTTTGTACAAAATATATCATAAAAACATCAATAAAGAAAATTGATCTTCTTGGTTCAATTTCAATTTTATGATTTCTGCCAAAATCAAACTACAAATTTCTTATTTTTTAGGATCTAAATTATCTTAGATCATCATTCTATCATTTTCCTTATTATTCTTCTAACTTCCCCACGCTTTCATTCTTCCACGATTTTTCTTTCATTAACGTTTTCCTCCCGCCGACCCTACTGATTTTTTTACTTTTCTAGTGTTTAGCTTTTTATAGTCAATTTATAGTCAACAAGACTATTAATTTTTATTGGAGCATGACTTTTTCACAATGTGTGACTTTCCCATCATTTCCACTCAAACTCAAACTCCCAAATATGTTTCTCCCTGTAATCGACTCTCAAATTTGACTTAGACCTTCCAATCTTTTTCTAACAGCTCACTCCTACCTTTGTCCACGTGTAACCTCTATTTCTACAACTCATCGCCACATCATATTTTTTTATTCATTTAATGGTGAAGCTAATAAAATAGTTGTTTTGAAATAAATTTTAAAGTTAAAGGTTTAAATAAATCAAGTCATGGATATAGACTGGGCCGAGCCTCAAAGGCGAAGCCTCATGGGCGAGCCTTATGGGTCGATTAGCCTATGTCGACCAACCTGGAGCAACAAACCCAGGGCAACCATTTGACAACTCCTCGTAAGAGAGTTATTAATATAATTTTGGGTTTATATGAGCATAATTGTGAGGGTCCTTGTAATATTGTGCTAATTCAGACCTAATAGGATAAACATGAGAATCATCCCTTAGTCCTTGCATTTGTAATATTTAAAAAAAAATTATTTGGCTTAGTTGTTGCTATTTTTGATCCCTCATGCAAGTAATTAGGAAAATATCAATTAAAATCCTTGTTGAATGATAAAGTTTGACCAATTAATAGATGCCACATCATGAATTTAAAATTATATTTTGGACAAATCACAAATCTACACGTTTCCTAACTTAATTTTTAAATCAACAAATCAAATTATGCTACGTGCCCTTTTTATAACCACTCGATAATATCAGCTAATTTGATTGATCAATCTATAAAGATATTGGACCCAAATTAATTAAGCCCATGAGAAGAAGGCCCACAAAACTTTATAAATAAGAGTGGTCACCTATCATTTGGGGCATTAAGAAGGATTCTTGAGAAGAATTGAAGATGTAAAGCCATCAGAGTATCAAGAATACTGGATCTTCTCTTCGTCAAGCAACAAGCGGAAGAACTTCATCAACTTACAAAGCGGGAGAACTTCATCAAACTACAAAGCGAGATAACTTCATCAAGCTGTAAAACCGAAGAACTTTAACAAGTCTAAGAATTTCATCAACGAGTCGAAAATCTTCAACAAGATCAAAKCCGAAGACTTCGAAGAACTTTTCAGAAGCTACAAACTGAATAACTTTTCACAAGCCTACAAGTCGAAGAACTTCATCAAGATGCATAGCCAAATAGCCTCAACAAGCCAAATATCTTCAACAAGATCAAAGTCGAAGATTTCAAAAAACTCTTCACAAGCAACAAGTCGAAGAACTTCATCTAGCTTCATAGTTGAAGAACTTCATCAAGCTACAAGCCGAAGACTTCATCAAGGTACAAAATGAATACGTCAAAGATCTTCAACAAGCTCAAAGCCGAAGACCTAAAAAATTCTTCAACTACTAGAATTCGAAGGCACCAATCTCTTTGATACGAGAACAAGCTTTTCAACCCTCAAATCAAATTGATTCCAAATCAATGAAATTAAAATTGATTGTCTGGAATTTCACGAGAAACGGAAAGAAAGTATAATATTTTTCAAAAAAATATGCCCTTAATCTTTTGCTTGATATTATATTATTAATAATATAATATCTTTATATCAAGTAGTAATTTCAAGCATGGAAAAAAGAAATTATTTAATCAAATCAACTCAACAAAATTAAAACTTATAATGTCATCTTTATTTAAAAAAACAAACTATTGCAAATGTCTTGATTCTAATATATATATATATATATATATAAACTTAAAATAAACCTATTGTAAGCCTAAACTAAATAAATCAATTATTGTTGTCTACTTTCTAATATAACCATTCTTTGCGCTGACTTCTAGACATCCAAAAATTTTCTCATTTATTATTAGATCATATAAAATCAAGCTAAAAGCCTCAAATGTCATATCTCGGGAAAGTATCATTTTCAATAACTCCTTGAAAAGCCCTTAAGCACTATAAATGCGTCGATTATGCTCTCTAGTCACAACATTTACCTCTTTAGCAACATCATTCTATATGAATTAAATAATATTAGATTATGTTAAAATACTTCCATATATTTAAATATAAATAAAAGTGTATTTAACATATATAAGTATGGTCGTCGTACCTTTATCAAGTACTACGGTTACTTTTTCCATTGAATTTTTAAGCATCTCTAATTCAACTACGGGCATCTTCTTCTTATTGCGCTTAGAAACATATGAAGATGCACGATGCATTGATGTTGTTTGTTGCTGACTATTCACAAAATCATCATCATCAAAACTTTATAGATGAATTTCCTCTTATGTCATCATGACATCTATATCATTGATATTCACGGATTCATCTCTTTGCCAACGACCTACCTTCTCTTTTGCACTTCAAAATGTTCCAGTTGCTCTGTCTTTCACAAAAAGTTATTTTAAGATATCAAAGCTGTAAAGTGGCTTTCCTCGAACTTATTGAGCTTTTGGATAAAATTCATACCACAAATGAACCAAATCTATAAGAAAAAATCAATATTTTTATGAAAAAAACATATAAGTAATAAATACCTGGATCAAAATCTCCCAAACTGTTGTTCTGCTTCTATTATTTTTGAGATATTATTCCAAATAAAGCCACTAACACATCTAAAGACTTCAACTCCAATTTTTCTTTCAAAGTCTTCAGACGATTAATGAATCATTGGATTTAAGTTTTAAGTTTAAGGCTTCAACTGCGGCTTGATTTGCATCATTTGTGAAATTTCTATTAAGTTTTTGGCCTCTCACTTTTTGCTCTTTTAATATATCTCAAGAACGGATTTCTCCATCCCAATTGACTAGCTAATATATTTTTTATCACTCATAGTTTCCATGATCTTTGATCATCTTGAATGTTCCAAGTTTRCAACCTAGATGAAGGATTACAAAATTCAAGCGCTCTTGGCTGGCTTGAAAGAAACGGCTAAAGGCTCAAATTTCCATTAAAACTGAACTGTCCCTTACAACCTAAATGATAAGCTTATATATGGCTTACTGATAAAATAATCTAGGTGGCATCTAAAATCCTAATTTATTCTGGTAAAAATAAATAAAAAAATAAATAAAATAACTATCTAAAAATAATTAAATAAGTATTAAGGCCAATACTTGACCTAAAATAAATAAACTAAGGCCTAATTGGCTAAGCCCCTGACTAAAATTAAAATAAACGAAATTAACACAATCATCAAGTTTGTATCTTCAATGAAAGTTTGATGGTATGCTTGCTGGTTCATATCATCCTCTCATTCTTTTGAAGGATTCGTCCTCAAATCTAATTCGTCACATTAGAGAGCAAATTTTTAATCATGAGAAGTTAACGATCTAGCTCTTTTTGGATCTCTTCTAAACCTTTGTACTTCGATGGATTCATTATCAAGCATGAAGCAATATTTCTTAAGAAACATCTTCGCTTTGTACTTCTGATATGGACGGTGGCATTCCTCCTCTTGTAGTGTCGTAATATCTCTCCTGATTTTGCCTACTCTCTTTTCACTACTTTGTATAATACTCCCAAATTTTGCTTTCTCACTTTTTTCTTGAGTGTTTCGGCCTTCTTATTCTCTATCTCTAATTCAGATTGAACAAGATGTATTTCTTTACTCTCTTCGGCTCTCCTTCCTTCATCTATTGAAAAATCACCATTTAAATCTTCCTCTTGTATTATTGAAATATCACCATTTAAATCTTCCTCTTGTATTATTGGACGATCTACTTCTTCTTGAGGTGATCGGTCATCCAGTTGATGTTCTGGTTGGTATGCTTGTCTCCTCGAGTATTGGCACATCAATCTCCATTCTTGGATCGAATCTTTAAGTAATTTGCTTAGAGATTAGCGTAGTTCAACCAAGTCTTCTCGTAAAGCTTCTCTAAGTATTGTATCTATACTTCGATTTTCAACGCGTCTTCTTCTTTGTTGAGACATGGCTACAAAAGAAACAAAGGTGAAAGAAAAGTGGACCTCACAATTCACTCCCTCACATGTTTCACTCAATTGATGTGGTACGCTCGTGTTTACACTTTAAAATATAGAAGTTCTCTCTCACAAATTGAATTCTATCTCAATTACAGGGTGATGAGCCAAGAGTTTGCAACCAAGAAGCTAAAGAAACAAACAAGTAACAATTCAAAAATGAATGATTGTGTTTATGCAAGGATATGCACAACAGTGTATTTCAGATTGCAGCTCGAACTCGGCCTCCGGACCGATCTGAATACTTGGGCGGACCTGCACAAAAAGGTGAGCACTCCGACGATCAAGTCAGTATAGGTCGGATTCCCAGTTTAGTTCGAGGTCAGAAATCATCGTACCTGATCGTGGAGTGAAGTCCTCTACTTATGGGTGGTAGTCCCGCTAATCTCGCGACGGTTACACCCGGTAATCTC
>NW_019104680.1:321871-337658 GCF_001995035.1 Momordica charantia
CGTTCCACGTGTAGGTCGTCGACATACCAAAAGAATCTCATATGCTTGCGAGCGACTTTGTGTAAACAAGTGCAGCCGGTGTGGGAAGATGGGTCACAACAGAAAAACCTGTTCCAACCCAATAACAACCAGGACGTGTGACGAAAGGCTGATGAAGGGAGAGCTTCGTGTAACGCAGTACGATATCAACAACACAAAGTACAGATTAAAGGAGATGGAGAGGACGAGAGATTTACTGGAAAGACTACTCAACGAAGAGCTCCACGTTAAACTACGTCTCAAAGAGAAAGTAGCAGAGTTGCAGTCACGTGTGTTCGTGTTGGATCGCTCTAAATGAATTAATATACTACATAGGTTTTGTCTTTTTTTTTAGGAAATAGTACACAGACTTTGTTGTAATAAAGTTATTTTGAATAACTCGTTCTTCTTCTCATTCACCTTCTCGTTCTCGTTCTCGTTCTAAGTCTCGATCTCGGTGTCGGTCTCGATTTGTCCCTCGCAATAACATATCTTAAATAAAGTCTTGTATATTTAGCTTCTTAACGCATGGAACGGTGCAAACGGGACACGAAACATCGTTCTACCTATCAATTTAATATATTTACAATTGCATTTAATGGTCATTTGAGGCCACCTACCTATCTATATATAATACTACGTTTGAACAAAGTACTCAAATCAAACAAAATGTCCTCCCAAGAGACAGTGTCTCCTCGAGAGGTAACAAGCCCACTAGCGATACTGTCTTCTCCATGGGAGAAAATGGTCACGACGACCCCACAGTGCATAAATTAGGAGCGGCGAAGGAGGAAATTGGAAGATCGCATAGAGAACTTCATGCCATCAGATAAGAACTTTGAGACACAAGATTTTTACTAATGGGGGACAGGAAACCGTTTCCTTGATGGAATAATGGGTTTACGATGAGCGCGCCCTTGTACAACAACGCGATATTGAAAACAGACAACTTGCTGCGAAAGTCGCGGATTTGGAGTTGCGTTTGAAATTATTGGGTGGATAGAGAGTTTGCTGCCCCGTTAGTTTCTTCTTTTCCTTATGTAATATTTCAACTTACTAATAATGTTAATGTGATGTTTGAAAAAAAAATAGCACTTCATGTTCTCGCTCTCCCTCAATCACGCTCTGGCTCTTGCTCGCTTTCCCTTGCTCACGTTCACGTTCTTGTTCTCGCTCTTGCTCATCTCTCTTCTCTCGATTCACTCGTTCTATATGTCTGTTTACCTTCCCCATGAATGCTTCTAGGCTCTATGTTTGCCTTCCTCATGCATCCCATAAATGTAACAGTTAATGTTCACCTTACAACAACCAATGAATCTAATTTTCATGTCTTTTCCACCCCTATATTATGTACACGCCTATCAACTCTCTTCTATTTTCCACTCATTGGATTCTTCTACGTGTTACACAATCAATGTTTTACGAGGTTACTAATGCAAATAGAATCTCAGAATCACAAGGCGAAAGCTCATATGAAGATACAACGAGGGCTGAGTTGGAAGATGAGAGGAAATGATATCGCAAGAACAGGCAGCTGTTATACTCACCGTAGTCTCACTTAAGAATGAGAGATGATTGATTAAGTATTTGGAACATTTTATAGAGGAAATGAGGAAATGAGCAGACTAGTACGAGGAGGAGAAGCGAGAACTACAGGATAGAGTTGCAGTATTGGAGTCATGTTTGAGGGCATTTGAGGGCATTTGAGCCACTATCACCGTAGGTTTCATTAACTTTATATGTATTTTTCTAATGCAGTAAAGTACAATTTAATTTGAGTCTTTCACATATGTTGACTAATGGATTTCAAACCTAAAAATCATTATTGCATCTACTGAACATTCAAACATGGTTGTAGAAATATAATGAATCAAATAGTTCTTTAAACAATCGAAAGAAATAACAACAATGACAGTCATGCCTTGGCTCTCGCTCTCCCTCATTGTCGCTATCACTCTCGCTCTCGCCTTCGCCCTCTTCCCCATGCATGTCCCCCACAATTAATCCAGCTTAGAATCAAATAAAAGCACTTTGAAGACGTCCCACGCAATTACACCAAATTAATCCTCACCAAACAACTTCAACATATATTACGTGACGCTTCGTCTTATATATATCACATACGTGTGCATTCCAATGTTTTCATTTGTAATATATATCTTTCTTCATTTTCTACTATTTTCCGGAAATACATATAGAAAATGTTTGAGGATACCCACAATGGAGTGAGAGTACCCATAGCGTCTCTGGAAGGGAGAAGCCCACACCGAAATCAAACGTGGGTTGAATTGTAGGAAGAGAAGAGAAGCCATTGAAATACAATGAATATGTACATCGACCTAGAACATACATTTCAGACACTCGAAAGAATGGCGAGCAAAGTATGTGCACGGGCAGACAGGTTGGAGAAAGAGAACAAACAACTCCAAGATATAGTAGCAGTATTGGAGGCTCGTTTGCGCGCTTTAGAGGAACTGTCGCCATAGCTATATATGTTTCTTTCTTTTTCTTCCAACGACAATATTGTTATATCTATTTCTTTATGTATTTTGTCTACTATTTCCGCAGTATATTTCATATTGTTTGCATAGCCATCACGTTACATGTTCCGTCCTAACTCTTTCATTAACTCAATCAGAGTTCTGTGTTGACTCCAGTTGAATCTGCTTTCATTACTTCTCTTTTCTAACTTTTATAATAAGGCTAAAAACAATAAAGAACAAAACAAAGAAATGGGAATTAGTGTATATGTACTGCATTTTCCCACTAAAATATAGGATAAATGTAAAAAAGTACACCTCATGCTCATGGCCACACTTTTGCTCTCTTTCTCGCTCTAGATCTCGCTCACGCTCTAACTCTTTCATTAACTCAATCGGAGTCCTGTGTGTGACTCCAGTTGAATCTGCTTTAATTACTTCTCTTTTCTAACTTATAATAAGGCTAAAAACAATAAAGAACGAAACAAAGAAATGAGGATTAGTGTATATGTACTGTATTTTACCACTAACTCTAGATCTCGCTCACGCTCTCACTCATGTTCATGCTCACGCTCACGCTCTCGCTCTACCTCTCTCACTCGCTTTTGTTGCCATCGCTCTCATTCTTGCTCCCGGTCTTGCACTCGCTTACTGTCTACTCTCCGTAAAGCTTCCTCTCTGAGTAAGTGTCTGCTCGCGTCGAACCCTAAGACCTTGTCGTCGTCCTTCGCGATAAACTGCTCAAGATACAAGTGAGTGGAAGTATTAAACAGAAATGAAGAACTTAATCTGAAACCAGACCCATAACAAAATTTATTGATATATAACACATGAGAAATCCAAAAAAGATTATTAAAAATAAACTAAACAAGAGTATTACCGTGAAAAGCAAAAAGGGACGGCGAATTAAACATACGTCTAGAAACCCAGTAAGGAGAAGACGATGGTACACAGACAAAATGAGGGGATATGAGAAATAGAGAGAGAAGACGATGGAAGAGAGAGAATATGAATAACAAATTTTCAAATGAAAAACGCGAGGGAAAAAATATTTGAACATTTTGTAGAATGGGTTCTTAGTGGAGGGGCAGTGGAGTAATTTGGCATTGGAGGTGATGTCAGCAAATAGTTAGAAAACACAAGTTTTAGGGAAGACAACATATTTCAAAGTGGGCATGTGGAAAGGGTACTCAGCCAAAAAACACTGATTTCTTGTTAGGCCATTCACTGGGAAGTGAATAGTGATGAATGAAAATCTTTCCATTCTTCTAATAAGAAAAATTATACTTCCTCAAGAAATGCATAGAAAGAAACCTAAATTGTTGTTTATCTCCTGAAAAAATTTAATGAACACTAAAACTAAAAACAAAAAGGAAATAAACTTATCAAAAACACATATGAAAATCTTTTTTACCTCAATTTAGCAGCAAAGTGTTTTTTTTTATCATAGTTATTTTACGATATGCAGTAYTAAAAAACAAAAGCAAAAGGAGGAAAGAAGAAAAAACGTACTAAAAAAGAAAAGAAAAATCTACCCAAAAACCATAAACAATATACAAACGATAATTACATAAAAAGGCAATTAAATACACCAAAACAAAAGAGAAAACCAATCTGAAATTTACTTTACTTGGATGATGATGCAAAAAAAGTATGCCCGAAGAGATTTAGATTATAGTTATTAAAATAAATAAAAATACACAAGATAAAAGCAAAATTTAAAACTAATGTTCTACGTAGAAGAGAGAGGTAAACTAATAAGCAAAATTAAATATAAATTTTTCTCCTAAAAATAAGGTAAAATAGGGATTTATTACATTTAAAACTAAAATTCTCATAAATCTAACCAATTTGAACAGAGAGTCATCAAATAAAAAACTGAATTTGAAATCATTTGGGATTTCATTTTTTTTTAATCCATTGGAACGTCCAAATCGAAGGTTCTAAATATGAGTTGATGTCTGTGTAATCGGTAGAAAATGATTTCAAATTTAGAATTTTAAATTCTAGAAATGATTTCAAATTCTGGAACCCAATTGACTCTAAATCATTAAAATTAAAATGTATTGTTTTGACGTGTATGATAAATAAAAAGAAAGTATAACGTTTTAATATTCTACTAATATGATATTAAGTAGAATTCTCGGGGCATTTCGGACGAGATCGGGCACCGAGAATTATTCCAGAACCTAAAATCACTCCAAAAATTTCGATTCACTTCGCTCAAATGCCTACGAGAATTTTTTGACATCTAATATCTAACCCGCTTTGCCTGAAATGCCCCGATAATATTTACCCATGCTAATATCTAACACATCTCACCCGAAATGCCTCGAGAATTCTCACAGACGCTAGTAACACTCTAAAAAATAGGATTCCAAACCCACCATGCCTGAAATACCTCGATAATTTTTACAGATGATAAAAACACTTCAACCCAAACCCACCTTGCCCGATAGACGTTGAAAATTTTTCAGAGAGATAATGTCTTCGGAGGGCTGTTTTATAAACTTATTTCCACAAATGTCTAAATTTTCTAATTTTACACTTCTAGATTTCTGCAGATTTTATTTTAATTCCGATTTTACCCTTATTTATTGCATTTACATTTATTATAATTATTTGTTTTTTTAAATATAAAAGATTTAATTCCATAAATTATTATCATAATCCTTTGATTATCGTGGGCCCCATACTAATTTTCAACACAAATCTCTTAATTCACTACTTCAAAACCTTAATTTCTATTTCAAAAAGATTGATTTTCCCTTAATCCCACATTGGTGCTCAATCTTCAAAGACAATTCAAAATCACAAAAACATCTTTTGGAGTCTTAATAAACATATATCCGCATATTCAAAAAAATATATTCAAAATCACAGTATATATCCACTTATATATCTGCATATATACATTCAAAATCACTATAGTATATGTCCACATATCCACRTATATACAAGTTGAGTTATAAGATATATTCACTTATATATCCGCATATATACATTCAAAATCACTATAGTATATATCTGTATACCCGCATATCTGCATATATACAAGTTGATTTATAAGATATATCCTAATCAAAACACTATACTATATATCCTCACATATACAATATTTCACACAAAATCAGAATTTTAAAACATACGTTGGAATGCAAACCTTTCAATTTGGAGATGAACTGCTCTGGCGATTGAGAAAAATGGAGGCAGCCGAAAATGAAGGCAGACAAACGTCGGCCGGAGACGAAGACAAGCAGAAACGCCCGAAGAATAAGAACCAACGGAAATCTCTTTTCGAAGGCGGCTAGAGATGAAATGCTCTTGCGACAAAGAAAAGCAGAGCCGACCGGAGAGGAAGGCAGACGGTCAGAGAAGAGGAACGGACGGTCGAAGAAGAAGAACAGATGGTCAGAGAAAAGGAACGGAGGGCCGGAGGAAGAAAAGAAAATCGAGGAAGAAGAAAGGGGTGTGTCTCGAAAATGGATGAGTTTTTGGGGTTTTGAGATTTTTTAATTTTGGAAAGTATCATTAGCACATTTTAATAGATTTGACCTCTCAATTTACCAATTCTAAATTTTAGTAATTATTTATTATTGAGATGGATCCTAAGGATATACTAGTAATTTGTGTTATGGGTACCATCTAATTAGAGTTTTATCAYAAAAGTGTAAATTCTATACTTTTCCATCATTTTACATAATTATGATTTCTAAATAGACCATGTACTAATCTCTTTTTCAAATCCCTAACCTACTTCGCCCAAAATCCATTGAGAACTGTTCACATTCTAAAAAACCACTCCAAAACGTTGAAAACCCTAACCTACTTCGTCCGAAACCCACCGAGAATTGTTCAGATTCTCAAAAACCACTCCAAAACGTTGAAATCCCAAACCCACTTCGCCTGAAATCCACCGAGAACTGGTTCAGACTCCAAAAATTGAAGCGCTAACCCACCTCGCACGAAATCGCCTGGAGAATACCTGCCATTCTGAAAACCCACTTTGGAATTTCAAATACCTAACTTTGAAAAATCGATTTTACATCAATCAAACCAAATAAACTAGCAAAACCATATGACATCGCCAAAAAATGAAGAAATAAACAAAAACTAGCCAACATTCAGAGTAAATAATCCACAGAAATTTCGAAGGCCTAACTTACAGTATAAAATTAAGGAGCTTTTTACCTCAAAGCTTCGTTTGAGAGATGAGGAAGACGAAATTCAGGTGAAGACGAAATTGGAAGAAGAAAAACGGAAGAGGAAGAGGAAGAGGGGAGATGGAAATGAGTGCAACGGTTCTTTTTTGATTTTGAGGAGCATAAATGTAAATTCCATTATTTTTACATTAATTAAAATAATCAGGTTATTTAAAACGAGCAAAATCGAAAGTTAAAGGGGTTATCCGAGTCATTTTCCCAATTTTCCTCTCTCTCTCGACACACGACAGCGAAAAGAGTCACCCTTCTGTAGCTTGCTTTTCAAAATTTCTTCTACTTCGACCATCACACATGGACGTCGAATTGGAAGAGTTCTTCAATTAGAACAGAAATGCTCTGTAAACTCCCATCCACCTTCTTGAAAGCATCTCCTGCAGGATTGGAGCCTCCAATTTCTCACCATGGAGATAAACGCAAATTTGGGTGTTCCACTAGAAACATTCCTGAGCCGAAGTTTCGGTTTAAGCTCGTGGGACTCTCCATGGGAGATAAATGGCATCTTAAGGACATAGATGCGAGTGAGTTTCTCATCTTTCACTCTAAGGAATCATAATTCTATGGGTTTCAGTTTATTATGCTCCTCTGTTTCTATATTTACTGTTAACAGCTGTTTGAAATTTGCAGTTAAATTAGTTATTTATTTAGCTTCATATATAGGAAAACTGTTGTTTATCCAGACGCCAGGTACTCGTCGCTGTGATTGAACACAAGAACATTTCATGATATTTTCCATATATGAAGCTAGAAAAAGATATTTCATGCATTAAAACAAGAATGTTTTAGATGGAATGCTAAAAGACATGGAAATACTTGACGTTATTACGAGAAGAATGCCTTTGATATTATATAAGAAGGAGATTTGAAGCCTTAGGAGAAAACTGTGGGGGTGTTATCCAATGTATTTCAAGGGCTATAAATTTGATTTGTTGCTTTGAAGCTTGCATTGAAGTAAAAAAGAGAGGCCTTGCCTCCCAAAATGGACGAAGAAGTAATATCAGGAATGTCAGAATTGGTTGAGGTAATAGTAGCTGAAGCTTTGTGAAGGACAGTTGAAGGTGAGGTAGATGGCATTTTAGAAGAGGCCGACTGCGGCTCCCAAGGGACAACCTAGTTGGCAAGAGCTTGGATCTCTTGGTCATACTGGATTAGAGGTCTTAAGTTTGAACCTTCTGGTGAGCTTAATACCAAGAACCTTTCATGTCTCCCGGATCTGAGCCTTGGGCGGGCGCGGGTCCCCTCGGTATAGGGGAGCAATGCTCTGACTCTCGATTATCAAAAAAAAAAAAAGAAGGGGCTGACCGCCTTTTGTGTAGTCCAATGACAGTCTTAATGGGTTTGTGGGTTCTGTACTTGTTGTTGGGGTGATCTCTTTGTGGTTTTTCTATTATTGTTAATGATCCATTTTTCAGGGGTGGTTTATGATTATGTTTAAGCTGGATGAGTTCTGTAGATGTTTGTGCTTTCATGGTTAATCCTGAACTTGGAAAGATCAGCTTCATTCTAGAAGTTCGTTGGTGTTGGTTATGATAGCTAGGTTTTCCTAAGGGCTTTATTCTCTGCTCTTCTGTTGGTTATTTTAGTTTGGATAAGGTTGGGTTTTTATGTTGAGCTCGCTTTCTTTTGGACTGAGAGTCTGAGTTGTTTATTTGTTATTTTTGGGATGTGGAAAAATTATGTATCTTCTTTTTTTGGTTTTCTTTTTTGGCTGTTTTCATGTTTCCCAATAGGAGTTTTTTACCTCTTCATTTTATCAATGAAAAATAATGTTTCCTTATGAAAAAGAAAAGAAAAAAAAAGAAGTTTGTCTTTTATTACCCAATGTATATGGGAAAATCATACGTTTAATGCTTGATTAGTTACTTCAGCAGATGGAAGGAAGTTAGAAAGTCCTCCCTAGGTGGAAAGCTTAATAGTTCTAAATCTGGTCCGTCGAAGCCTCCTGGGGATTAGTGAGGCTGGGCAATGCACATAATGCAAGGGGTGGACTCTTAAATACTTCGGTTATAAAAAAATGAATGTCAGTAGGTCATCATCGTATTTTGAACTAAGACTTCCAAGACATCTAGGTTATACCTTGCTCCTAGTCCAACTAATGATAGTTTCTTTTCCATTTTTTAAATCTAATTTCGTTTTAACAAAATGTGAATCCTTATTTCCAATGGTAATGCCTCAAATTACAACGGATAAAAAAGTACTTATACAACTAATACAACTAGTTCGAAGGGTAAAGTCCTAAATAACTCAAATACACAAGTTAGATAATAAAACCGTCCCCCATTGTGAACTAACAATTACTTGCCCAACCGGTAACTAATTTTTCTTTTGGACAAGATACAAAATTTTCATTGATGAAGTTTTCCTATGGACTCTCTTCTACCGGGGGACAAACACGGTGGAGAAAATTCAGAAGAAGCTCCCCACTGGACCTTGTCCCCTACAGCTTGTGGTTTATGTTGGCAGAATACAGAAGATGCAGATCACCTTTTCATGCATTGTCCTTATGCTACCCAAGCTTGGCACTATGTGGCCTCCCTTCTGGATTTTTCTTTATGTCTTCCTCGGTTTATTGATGAGTTTATAATTGAAGGGTTTGGGGGTAATGCTCTTAAAGGTAAAGCTTATGTTCTATGGAATTATGCAGCAACGGCGGCTCTGGCTTATTTGGAGGGAAAGAAACAACAAAATTTTTGAGGAAAAAGTTGCTCTGTTAGATTCTTTTTTTTGTGAATATTAAAACATGGCTTCTTGGTGGGCCTCCATACAGAAGAAGAATTTTTTTGTAACCATAGCCTTTTTTTGATCATGCAAGATTGGAAAGCAATGATTGTATAGTTCTTTGGGGAGGGTTTTCTCTACCCTCCGCCTTTAGGCTGTTTTCGCTCTTTTTGGGCTTTGGTTTATATATACCATCGGTGTTTCTTATAAAAAAAAATTTCATTGAGGAATGAAAATAAGTAACTGAGCTCAGAGGTAAAAACTCTCTTAGTCCCTTGGAAGTGAAAAGGAAACAAAAGAAAATAAAAAAAATACAAGGAACAATATTAAGAGGAGAAAATAAAGGCATTCCAAGAATCACAAATAGAGCCGGACGAATAATCCTTAAATGGAGATGAAATGGAACACCACTGAGAAGCTTTGAATTTTTCTAGATCAAAGCATTTCACCAAATCCTTGCTTTTATCGTGGAAGGTCTTTTTGATTCCTCTCATAACATAATCATGATAAAATAGGCTTGATCGCATTAACCCAGATGAGATGAGCCGATGAGCCTTCTGGGACAGAACAGGATCATATAATAAATGCAGCAAGTTGTTTCTGTGGTGTCCTGTTAAAACCCAATGGACATTGAAGAAGGAGAACAACGCTACCAGCAGCTCAATGCAGAAGGACATTGAAAAAATAATTGAGCTTGGGTTTCGCTGGAAGAAGAGCACAAAATGCAAAAAGAGGACTGAAGAGCTGAATTCCTTTGAAGAATATCAGAGGTATTCAAGTTCCCCTGAAAAATAATCCAAATAACCATGCTGACCTTCTTTGGACAATAAGAGTTCCTGATTGTTGAAAGGGTTTCCTTTGATAAAAGGAAACCATCTTCATTGAGTAAAGGTGAAGACTTGACGAAAATAACCCAACCGGTAACTAACTTCCAACAACCAATAACTACACGATAGGTCTTTATCTCTTATAAAAAAAGCTAGTTATTTATCTCTCTCCAGCAATAGGTTATGACATTTAAAGATGATGTCCATACTCCATAGTTCAATTTTTAGAAATCATTTCAAGATCCTCTATGGTCTATTTAATGGGTTGAACAGTTTTGAGGAAATGAGACAAAGAGGACCGATAGTATGAGTATTCTCTTCATATACATTAATCTTTTAGAATGGGATAAGGTCAGTTTCGAGCTATGGAAGGCAATTGATTCTAATTTCAAGCTTGGAGATGGCTGGTGCATTCTCGTTTGGCATGACTGTTGGTCGGGTGTTTCTCCTCTTAAATCCATATTACCACTGGTGTATAGGGTGATTTCATCTCAATCTCGGTTTTTGATAATTGAGGTTTCTTGTTCTTATCTTGGTTAGTTGTTAATCCTTTCTAACACTAGATATTGGCTTTTGTCCTAGTATTGCTTTCTTTTCCCGGTTAGTTGTTAATCCTTTCTAACACTAGATATTGGCTTTTGTCCTAGTATTGCTTTCTTTTCCCCATCCTTCCTCCTCGCTCCTAACTCCTCTTCTCTCTATGCTCTATTCTCATGTCCTTACAGATGCAGTGCAACAAAACCTAAACAAATGGCTGCTAAAGACGCAGAACTTCTTAAACGAAGTCACGTCTCCCCTGGGAAAAACCAGTAAGAACAAAGATCACATTCCTGCAGGTGCCTTTGATTCTATCGAAATAGAGAATATAGTAATGGCGGAACATACTGTTAATATCAGCACACCAAATGGCCTTCTCTCTTCTACTGCTGTTGTATCCATTGAGCAATTTAGCAGGTCAAATTTTTACAAAATTTGATCATTGGACCTAAAGATATTGTTACTTAAATGACTTATTTTTCATTTTGATTTGCCCTCTTATTTAAGAATATCTTTACATTATAGCGTATGGTTGTTCAGCAGATTTGCATGAGAGGTTAAGGAGGAAAACTTAAGATACGATTATAGTATATAGTTGTCACGTTATCTTTAACATTGTATAAAATGGAAAGGATGAAATTTGACCTTTGGAAATTATTATGCAACAATGTGTACATTGAATTGGAATAATGAGGCCAGTAACATGTAAAGACTTAGTAATACAAATAAATTTTGTTTCACACATACTTGTCCGAGATGGAACCTTGTTATGGCATGGCACGGGCATCTCTTAATATTGTTGAATCATCAAGTTCTGTTGATGTTGGTAATCACTTATTTTCAAAAGTGAATGAAGTAATTTATTTTAAGTGTTGGAGTTACTAGGAAGATTGTGTAAGAATCCAACTACAAATTGGACCTCTGGAAATCATTATGCAACAATGTGTACATTTAATTACAATAATGGCCAGTAACATGTAAAGACTCTGTAATACAAATAAATTTTGTTTCATGCATTGCATACTTGTACGAGATGGAAACCTTGTTATGGCATGGCATGGGTTTCTCTGAAGTACATACACAGACCCAAGTATTTCCTACCGGATCAAAGAGAAAACATGTCTCTAAAATTTCTAGAAAATCAGGAAACTAAACTCTCATTCAAGTTTTGAAGACTGCAAATAAAAGGACCCCATTGTTCATTCATACATTTTCTTCGACATATATGGCTAGTTATTGCCCATAGAGTTTACAGAAAAAGAAAGAAATCAGAACTAGAGATCCGTGGGCATAATTTATAGAAATCAGAAAAAAGGAATAATAAGCTTCTAGAAGGAAACAATTTAGTCTTGCACTCTTGCTGTACAGTAATCACTGATTCACAAATCAACTACCTCGAAGAATACAGGCCGTTGATTTTGCTGTAACATGAGCTGTCATTCCACCCTCTTGCATCATTTAAAATTGATACATCAACACATGCCACTCAGTCCCTCAATCTCCTATGTTAACATTCCATGAGTGACACTATCAATAGTATGAGTGACACTATCAATAGTTTGATTCCAGGGATCTTTTAGAACCATTTTCTAAAGGTGGGGACTAAATGGTTAATTTTTGAAACTTAAGAACTAAATAGAAACTTATCCTCAAAATTAGGGACTAAGAGTGTATTTTACCCTTATTTTTAAGAGGGGATGAAATGCTATAATCTTGTAATTTTGATTTGAGTTTGTTAATTTTTTGTTGTTAACTGGTTTTAGAAGTTGGCTTGTTGGTTGGTTTAGTTTTGGGCTAGCATCCTCTACAAAGGGTTGGTCTCTTTTGTGCAAGATTATTGAATAACAATGAAAAATTCATGTTGAGTATTTTTGGAGATTATTTGATTAGATGGTAGGTTGCATCATCATATAATATTTCCACTGTGAAGAAAGGAAGACCATTCCATTTGCCGTCATTTTAACTTATCTACTTGTTCTAATTAGCAATAAAAAGGTGGAGTTTGAGTGGTTTTTATTGCCTTCAGAGATTTTGATTTCTTGTTCCATATTTGTTTATTTTTCATTTCATGTCTTGTCTTGATTTGCTTTCATTTATTTGCGAAGAGGTATAAAAATAATTTATTTGACTCATCAATAGCAATACATGCAGGATGAATGGCTTGACCGGGCAGAAAATGCAGAGGATATTTAAAGCCCTTGCGCCTGAATCTGTTTACAATGATGCTCGCAGTCTGGTAGAATATTGCTGTTTTAGATTCTTGTCAAGGGACAGTTCAAATATTCATCCTTCACTCAGTGTGAGTACCTCATGCACCTTGAAGTTTCGGATATTTTTTAATCAGTGACATAAAAGACAAGGGGTTTTAGTGATAATTTCAACATTTTTTTAATATCTGAACTTGGCAAGGTTAATCAATTTTTACAGGATATGTGTTACAATGTTTACCTTCTATTCAACTTCTGGTGTTACATTCCACCTGCTAATTTAGAAAAAAAAAGGACAGAAAATCTCCCAAAACTCACTCATACCTACGAAAATCAAGCCTAAGAAAGCAATGCACAAATTTAAGTTTGAAAACATATAAACAAACAAGATTGATCATCCAATAAAAATGTTTTAGAAGGCTTTTGAGGCTTACGCCTTCTTTTTTTTTGGATAAGAAACACTTCATCAGAAGGAAGAAAAGAACAATACAGCCTACGGACAGGGGCCAAGGTAGACACCTTCCAAAAAGTAAACTAATCACAAAAAAGCTCTCCAATTTTGTAAAATCAAAGAGAGGCTATGGTTAGAATTTCGTATTTCTAATGCACCATCAAGAAGCTAAAACCTACACACTATTACAAAAAGAATCCCAAGACTTAGCTTTATCTTCAAAGGAGCGTGAGTTCCTTTCCAACCAAACTCTCCAAAGAAAAGCTCTGAACCATAAGAGGCTTATGCCTCTTCGAACCATAAGAGGCTTATGCTTCTCATAAAAGAGGCTTACGCCTCTTTGAAGACGTACTGAGGCTTAAAGTCCTTATACCTCGTGTAATGATTAGAATAATATTATTAATTTGCCCCATTCTTAAAATATATAAAGGTTTCTTTGCGTATGGAATGGACCGTAGGAGTCATAACAATTCAATCTATTATTACTTTTACTTAGTTTTGATGGAATCAAATTATTTGTATTCCAATATTTTAATCATAAGAAATACATGGCCTTCTTATATAGAAGATAGGCTCAAACATAATTGGAAATAAAGATAAAATAATAATTAATATTGACAACTAATTTACAGCTAATATTTACAAATAATAAACCAACACTCCCCCTCAAGCTGGTTGAAAGATATCTTCCATTGCCAGCTTGTCAACCATCTTGTCAAATTGTACTTTCGGTAGTCCTTTTGTCAACACATCGACAGTCTGCTCCATTGTTGGGAGGTAAGGGATACATATCACGCCGGTATCAACTTTTTTTTTTATGAAATGTTTGTCAATTTCAATATGCTTAGTCCTATCATGTTGAACTGGATTGTGGGCTATGGAGATGGCAGCCTTGTTGTCGCAATAAACTTTTATGAGTGCTTTCTGAAATACTCTCAATTCTTCAAGTAACCTTTTTATCCACATCCCTTCACAAATACCATGAGCCAGGGCCCTAAATTCTGCTTCAGCACTGCTTCTAGCCACTACATTTTGTTTCTTACTTTGCCAAGTTACTAAGTTACCTCCAACAAATGAACAATAACCAGAAGTAGATCTTCTATCTGTCATACTTCCTGCCCAATCAGCATCAGTATAAACTTCAACCTGCAAATGGTTGTATTTTTTGAACAATATACCTTTTCCTGGAGTTCCTTTCAGATATCTTGGAATTCTATAGGTAGCTTCAAAGTGAACTGATCCTGGTGAGTGCATAAATTGACTTACCATGCTTACTGCAAAGGTAATATCTGGACGTGTGTGAGACAAGTAGATGAGTCTTCCCACAAGACTTTGATGTCGTTCCTTATCCTTTACTTCTTCTCTTGCAGCTTCCAGTTTCAAATTAGGTTCAATAGGGGTCTCAGCTACCTTGCATCCAAGCAAACCTGTTTCTTTAAGTAAATCAAGAATATATTTTCTTTGCTTAACAAAGATACATTTCTTAGATCTTGCAAACTCCATTCCTAGGAAGTACTTCAACGTTCCTAGGTCCTTGATTTGAAATTCGCTTGCGAGTCTTTTCTTTAAAGTAGCCAGTTCTACTTCATCATCACCTGTAAGTACAATGTCATCTACATAGACAATCAAAATTGCAGTTTTATTGCTTTCAGAACGTTTGTAAAAGATGGTATGATCAGCTTGACTCTGAAGGAATCAATAGCTCATGACTACTTTACCAAATCGTTCAAACCATGCTCTCGGAGATTGTTTGAGTCCATACAGAGATTTCTTTAACCGACATACTTTATCCTTTCCAAGATTAGCTTCAAAACCTGGTGGTAAACTTATAAATACTTCTTCTTCAAGATCTCCATTCAGAAAAGCATTTTTTACATTGAGTTGATGAAGAGACCAATCTAAATTTGCAGCTAGAGATAAAAGTATCCTAATGGAGTTGATTTTAGCAACAGGAGCAAAAGTTTCCTGATAATCAATCTCATAGGTTTAAGTAAATCCCTTAGCAACTAGTCTAGCTTCATGCCTTTCAACACTACCATCAGCATTACACTTGATTGTAAAAAACCATTTACACCCCACAGTTTTCTTATTTCTTGGTAAATCTACAATCTCCCATGTACAATTATGTCTTAGAGCATTCATCTCCTCCATAACAGCTAGCTTCCAATCTGGATCATTTAGAGCTTCTTGTATGTTTCTTGGAATAAACAAGTTAGTTATCCTAGACGTAAAGACTTTATGACTACTTGATAGTTTTTCATAGGAGATATAGTTTGCAATGGGATATTTGGTGCAAGTTCGAGTTCCTTTTCTTAAGGCTATAGGAACA
>NW_019104680.1:347256-359008 GCF_001995035.1 Momordica charantia
GTGTACTAGATAAATGGATTTTTGGAGCTTAGATATGCTCTGTCATTAGTGATAATTGTGGGTGGAGGCTTGCGTTCATGTTAACAAACTGCGGAGAATGCAGTTGTATAGATCACTCTTGTAGCGTAAATATTTGTTTTCAGAAACTACTAAGCTTTCTGCCTTTAACATTTTTTTTTCCAGGAACCCACATTTCAGAGGCTGATATTCATAACAATGCTTGCATGGGAAAATCCTTATCACGAGCCTGCTTCAGAGGAAATTTCTTTTCAGGTTATTCATCCAATTTTGAATTATTTTGCAGTACTTCGAATTTCCTTGGATCTTGGTTGTTTGTGACGTAAGGAAAATTAGGTTTATTTTATTAATTTCAAAATACATGTTTACAGAGGGGGAGCCCATGCTTTTATATATAGGCTAGGATTAGGGAATATGATTCTTATCGTTATCCAAAAAAAATGATTAGGGAATGTGATTCTTATCCAAAATAAAGGCTTAGGGAATATGAATGATTTACATGAGGTTAACGGTTTTAAGCTAAGCCTAAAACTAATTGAAACAAATAAAACAATTAATAAGAGTTGTTACAATATTAGACCTACATCAGTTGTACCTTATAGTAAATATATATCTGTTTACTTAAATGACTGCATTTATTTATTTGGAGAATCCTTTTTCTTTTACTGATTTATTAGATGCAGAAATTCTAGTTATAATCTAGCTGATTTTCCTTTGGAGTTTTTTTAAGCAGAAGTCTTCGTAATATATTTAAGCTAACAATATGATTCTTAAACAATCCCATGTACGCGCCCCTCCTTTAAGTCCTATCTAGCAGTAGCCGAGCTGGAACGACTGAAACAACTTAAGTCCAAACTTTTCCATCCTCCCTTTCCTTACCTTCAGATATCCCATGAATTCTATCTCTCTCCAAATCTCCCCTACAAAATAGTTATTAAAGAACTGATCCAAAGAACTTCTATGTTGATCCGGATTCTTCTTCAACCAATTGAGTTTTGAAGATCTGTGGAGATTACGTTTATGAAGTCTCAAAATTCGTTTATGAAGTTTACTGGTCCCTCTGTCATGGTCTTTGGATTTCATGGTTCTTTTTTCTAATTTAGTTTGTAATGCTCCTTATTGAGCCCTTCTCTAGTTATTTCATAATTTTCTCTCTTTCTCCCACTCCTTTGGGAGTTTGTATCCTTGAACTTTTTCTCCTTTTCATTTATCAATAAAGAGTTGTTTCTTGTTAAAAAGAAAAAAGTAGCGGTTGAAAGAAGAAATTACTTAAATGCAGCAAACCATTTGAAGTCATGCATTTTTGTTGAAACATATGTCAAAGAAATAATGCTCGAATATTTCACAAATAGCTTTAAACTGATTCTAACATATCACAACACAATTCACAATGATTTTTTAGTACCACTGATAACTTGTGGAAATATGATTTTGTAAATGCTAGGAAATTTAGGTAACTGACAACGATGGGGAAAGTCACTGATATTATTATATATGCCTTCTGTCCCTTTCTCTTAGTTTGGGGATCACTTGATTTGTTTGAAAATTGTTAGAAAATTTAATAACTTGTTATTGATGAGTATATTGACAAGCTTGATATCAAAATTGCTTCCTTTTTGGCATTGCAGAAAATGTTAGTTAGAGAAGAGGCTTTTACACGTATTGCACCAGCTATTTCTGGTGTTGCAGATCGATCCACAGTACATAATCTATTTAAGGCACTTGCCGGTGATGAACAGAGCATCTCTTTGAGTTTGTGGCTCAAATATGTTGATGAACTACTCAAGTGAGTATCATTATTCTTTCTCAATCATTTATTTGGCCA
Source organism: Momordica charantia (assembly GCF_001995035.1). The sequence continues at coordinate 349,100 of NW_019104680.1, forward strand.
CGGTACAGTTGTATAAGTATATCTATAATAGTGACATCAAATGAAAATAAAATATTGATAGGTTGGTTTATTTATCATTCCTTCTCAGCACATGAGATAGTTTCATGGACAAGAAATCTAATATCTCTCATTTTAATTGAGTTATTATAATTATTATTGTCTGGACATAATTCTCTTTTGATTATTTAGTTGATGATTAGTTCATGCTTAGTCTTGGCAGCACACAGAAAATGGATCACTGTCTCATCTCTCTTCCTTTCTCTCTAGGGTTTAGTTTTTCAAACTTTTAACAAATGAATTACGAAAATTCAAATTTTGTAAAGATGGATAAGCGGGCTAAAGATCTTTAGTCAAGTTCAAGATTTTTTTCAGCCGTTTCTTCAGTCTCTCAGAGAGATTCAGCTGTTTCTAATCATGGATTCAAGCAGTTGTTAGGTGGGAAGAGGGAAAAAAAAAAAAATCGAAGTCCTGAGATTTTTCTTAATGGGAATCAGCTTTAATGGATTGAGGAGATAACAGTGGACTTAATTTAAGGAGCACGGACACAGATTCATCTGGACATGTGTGCGACACAAAAAAGAAAAAATGTTTCCAATATTTTATTATTATTTCTCTCAGACGTGCCTGGAAAAAGATTAAAACCCACTCTAGAAAAAATTGAACTAAAGTGTACACTTGAAAGTGTATTGTTCAAAAGGTGTCAACTCCTTTCTCACAACACTAGGTCAAGCTATATGGCACGTCACTAGTTAATTGTTATATCACAATTATGATGATCAACTAAAAGTTAAAGTACCTGTTGGACTAAAAGTGGGTATTTGTTAAACTACAGGGTGAAGTTGTTAGCTTTTAAACTATAGGGAAAAAAACAAACTAAAGGGACCAGAAGTGTATTTTCTTTTCTTTTCTTTTTCTTTTTTTCTTTGTTTGGAGCTTTGCAACAATTTAGTTAATAAATATAGATTTAAAAGAGAGGGTAAGATTCTCACCCGTAATACGAAAGGAGATTACTGGAATGCTGTCCAATTATTTCAAATTATAAAGAAGGATAATTACATAAGTCTTTGGACAAAAAATTCTCCTAAGCTAGGAAATACATAATTGTCAATTGAGCTTTGCCACCATCACCAATTTCCAAACTGTCTTTGTATTGTGTAATTTAGATAATGGTAGCTTCGCCACCACCTCCAGTTTACATGATTCATGGGGAACTGATCCTGTGATAAGATTGGCACAACCATAACCTAATCAGGTATTCGTGAATTAGTTGCTCTAAACATCAATCTAGAGGACAATAGCTATACATTGGCTTTTAGCTTAGCTTCTAGATTTATTGCAGTCTAAAAGTAGCAGCTGTTTTGCGTATAACATAGAACTTGGGTTGAAAAAACATTCTAATGTTCTAATTCTTGTCACTTGTTACTATCTAAGCAAACATTTAATTGTGCTGAATCTTAAGTTTAATATGTTTTCGTAAATTAATTTCAGCTGGTCTGGTTGTAGGGTTCATGAAGGACGGAAATTATATCGAGTTCGAGATAACAGACAGTTCTCTGGTGAGAATATCCTATCTATTGGTTCCAGCAAGAAGAGACCAGTTTTGAAATGGGAGAATAATATTGCATGGCCAGGAAAACTCACTCTTACTGATAAGGCGGTCTATTTTGAGGTATTAATCACTTTTTTGTTATCAGAAGATCCAGGAGACAATCCCCGAGTAGACAATTTTTTTTTTTCCTCTTTTTGGATAACCAGGAGTCGGAACTTTGCTCCTTTATACCTGAGGCATAGTACTGTTAAGTAAATAGATGCAGACGCACATAACTAATGTAAAGAAACGGAAAGAAAAGCATCGTTGGATTAAAATTCTAGAAAACAGTAACTTCAGTATCAATTTAGTTTTCAGTTTTTAGTTTTTTTTTTTCTAGGATCTCCAGCCATTTTTTTTCCTTTATTTCTTTCTAATTATTAGTTATTTACTTGTTTTTATAGCAAGATACAAACTTATCATTGATATAATAAAAAGATAGCACAAATGTTCAAAGATACAAGTAGGTGAAAGAAATAAAAGAAAATGAAAGCAAAATACTAAGGACAGAAAATAAAGGCATCCCAGTTCACAACAATATTGGTAAAATAATGGATGAAAAAAAAAATAGAGAGGGAGCTCCACTGTGAAGCTTTGAATAAATCTAAATTAAACCGCTCTAACCCAACTTTAGATTTGTCTTTAAAGATCCTTTGGTTACCCTCAAACCAAATTTTTGAGACAAAAGCTTTGACTGCATTTGACCCATAACAAATGAGCATGAGGGGAATAAAGCCAGACAATTTAGCAATTGAATGATACTTCTGCTAGCAACGTTGTCAAAGACCCACTGATCTTATCCGCGTCTCGAGTCGATTCATAGATCGATTTCTAGGAAGTCCAACGAGATGCAGCATAAGGACAACTAAAGAATACATGGTGCTAACCTTCACCATGCTCACATGGTACACATACTTATGGCTGTAAAACCGAGGTAGAAACCCTCGAGCCTCCTTTGTAATATCTCTGCTGCGTTTAAAACAAAGTATAACAAAATCCGTATAAGAACATTTACTTTCTTTGGGCTTTTTGAATTTCAAATAGCTGAGAACAACCCTTCTTGAAGTGGGGAAGAAAATGACACAAGTCTTGGATAAAGAACTCACGGGGAAAGCACCCGAAGAATCAATACTCCAATTTTTAGCATCATTCCCATGTATTAAGGAAATGACATCCAGCCTAGCCAACAGAAGGTTAAAGTCAGCCAACTCATCCCCCTTTAAATTTCTTCTCAATCTTCCAAGGTGGAAAGTGAAGGATCCCAGTAAGTTTAAGAGGAGAGTCCCCTAGCCAATAATCATGCCAAAAAATAGTTTGCTTACCATTGCGAAGCTTGAAAGAAGCTAAATTTTTCACAAGTTTGCATTGCCTGGAAATCCAAGGATTTCACTAACAACCATTCAGTTTGGTTTTTGTACACCATCTGAGAGGTTCAAGACCATGAATACTTTTCACGAGCCATCGCCAAAGAGATGAAGGTTTGATGTAAAATCACCAACCCCATTTTGGAAGAAGTGCCCGACTTTTAACATTAAACCTCCAACTCCCAAGCCTGCTTCCTCAAGTAATTTAGTAATCACATTCCATCTAACCAAATGCTTAAGTTTCTCAGCATCGCTACCTTCCCAAAGTTTTGCATATATGTTTTAATTTTGAATAAAGAACAATGTTGAACCGTCCATTGTTTAGAGATATTAGTCCAAGGACATCTTGAGCCGCTGTTTTTTCTTTCCAGAGAATGCCAATTAAACAAATTAGTACCATATATGGTTGCCACTACTTTATGCCACAGAGAAAATGGTTCTTGACTAAATCTCCAGGTCCATTTGGCTAGACGCGTTCGACTTTGCTGGTTAAGTTAAGACCACCAAATACCCAATCCCAACCTCTTCTAATTCCAGGTAAACTAAATGCTTCATATTACCATTAGAGTTGCCCTCCTAGAAAAATTCTCATATTTCTCTCAATTTGCTTTGAGTCTTCCATTGGCATTTGAAACAAAGACATATTAGTAAATGAATTTTCTAGAACCGTGGTGCAAAAGGGTTAATCTACCACCTCAAAGAAAATTATGTTTTTAATCAAGCATATTAGTTTCTCAAAGAAAATTGTGTTTTGATGGTAATTTTAACAATATGACCGCAGGCAAAGGTCAAAACTCACCCTTCTTAAAAATAAGTAAATAAAATTAGTTAGAATTGTAAGTAATAAATAAAATATATTATGTCAGTATAAATTTCATGCTAGTCAATTATTATTGATGAATTCTAGTTAGATAAATTTGTATAAAAGAAGTATTAAAAATATTTTATTCAATCGTAATACGTACTAATTTCATGAGAAAAATATTATGATACTTTAAATAAAATTAATGTATAATTTTATTTTTATATATTAAATAGTTTTTATATTATTGGGGACTTGTAATTTTCCTGTATTCATAGAGGCTAGAAAAAAACGTTTCTTTTTCCACTCCCAGAGGGAGTTTCTTTAAATCTGATACTTTTCAATCAGGAATGAATTTTTTTTTGTAATATATATATTTTTATATAATTTTTTTTCCGCAAAGGTATTTTATATAAATTATCCTAATATTTTTATTTCAAATCTAAATCTTTCGACCAAATAAAAGTTGCACAAACCCAATTTTGCAAGAATAGGATTGACAACTTAGGGCCTGTTTGGTTGGCAATCCGAATTCTGTTTCTTGTTTTTAGATCTACTAAATCAAATAAATTCAATGAATATCTATTTGACAAGTTTGTTTTTTGAAAACTGTTTCTAGATTTTGTGACCCAAATAGTGGAAATTTTGAAAATTACTTTTTTATGTTTTTAGTGTTCTCGGGTTTTGAGTTTGAAACTTTGAAATGCAGAGTTCTATTAAAAAATATAAAAACTTTGATAAATATACTATTTCATTTTCTAATTCATTAAATTTTTTTAAAAAGTTACAATATGTTAAATATAATATATGATAAATTATACAATATTGTAAATTAACGATTCTACAAAATTTATAACAAAAATGTTTAACAAATTAATTAACATGATCTTATATTGAACTCAATATTTAGTTGATAACTCCAACTAGTTTACATTGTTAGAAACAGTTGAACAAGTTTTTAAATTGAGATTCAATTTCCAAATCTGCTGCCAAATATCTGAAAGCACTGAAAACAAAGAATAATACAAATCTGTTTTTCAATCCCTTGTTTTCAAATTTTTATTTTCAGATCACCAACCAAACGTACCGTTAATAATTTCAGATTTAACAAATCTAGACTTAATAAACCTAGACAGATTCGCAAGCCAGACATCATCTATAAGTATTATTTACTTATTTATTTTTATTTTAAAGTTTGAATATCTTTTCATAGTGTTTTCTTAGCCCACACATGTTTGTACTGACCTTATTGTTTAGCTAAGTACGAATGTACGATATATGAATCAACTTATATTGGATAATGTTAGTTAACTTGTGCTTTTTTAAAAAATCTTGAATTAATTAAATTCATGACGTCATCTAAGAGTGAATGTTTTCTAAATAAAAACCATAAGCAGCCTGCAAAAATGTGCATAGAACTAATTAAATTGGAAGCAAAAGAAATTGAGGTGAAATACATCATACATCATGAACACTTTATCTAAAATAAAGTGTTAGCGTTTCTAGTGTTAAAGCAATCTTCATTTCAGATCATTCATTTCTTTGGATCGGTACAGGCAGTTGGAATATTTGGGCAGAAGCAGAAAGATGTCGCAAGATTGGACCTTACAAAAGATGGAGTGCAGGTGGACAAGGCAAAAGTAGGACCTTTTGGCTCTGTACTTTTTGACTCTGCTGTTTCAGTATCATCCAGCTCAGAGTAAGACCCTTGACTTTTCATTTTTTTTCCAAATGAAAGATGGGAGACTTATTTGCAATGCAGTTACTACATACTTATATAATGTTTTATCAAATTACCTGAGAAGGACCAGTGAGACTTGACAGCAACAATCAGCAATCAACTTAGGCCACAATTGTATGCTACATGATAGCACCCAGCACATAGAGTTTGATTGAGACTTCCTAAAAGATAAGCTTAATAAAGGACTTGTTTGTGGTTCATTTGTTTCAAATGGAAAACTAGCAGATTTGTCAATGAACGGTTTGAATGGCTTGGCATGGAGAATGTTGTCTCACCAACTTGGGATGAAGTGGTGGAAATCATATAATATATTTACTGGAGTTGACTGTATTATGTAAATTAATTGTAATTTTATAGAAATATTCTGAAAATATTCTTCTTGATTAATATGCAGGCTGGAAACATTTTTCAAAATTTAGCAGAACCTTTTGTACCGTTTCACCCATCATAGCTATTTGAATTCTTATGGGCTTCAAAATTGAATTAGTTTTTAGCCTTGTAGGTATTCATTTGTTTTCCTCTTAGAACTTTTTACAATGATGTACATTGTAGATTTAACGAGGATTTTTTCTCCTTATACTTAGGTTTTAATTATGTTTAATGTTCTACGTATAAAAATACCATAAAGTTGTAGTTTCTATATTCGCATTTGGAACTCCACCAAGCCTTTAGTGTCATTGCAATTGAGTATGGTATATGGCATTGTAGTATTTCTCAAATTTTCATTTAACTTATCCTTTTACCTCTTGTTATTATTTTACAGGATGAAAACATGGGTTTTAGAATTTGTTGACTTGGGAGGTGAAATGAGGCGAGACGTCTGGTATGCATTTTTTAGTGAAGTTGTTGCTGTACATAAGTTTATACGTGAGTATGGACCTGAGGATAATGATGAATCACGCTTTCACGTGTATGGTGCTCATAAAGGAAACGAAAGGGCTATGACTAATGCAACTAATAGCATAGCTAGACTTCAGGCCCTTCAGTTTATGAGAAAGTTATTGGATGATCCAATAAAACTTGTGCCATTTTCATTCTTACAAAATGCACCCTATGGTGATGTTGTCTGTCAGACATTGGCTGTGAACATTTGGGGTGGGCCCTTGGTGACAAACTTTCTTGCGGAGGACAATCAGGTAGTTCAAACAGCAAGATCATCAGACGAGGTGTATGAAGGTGGTCATCACGTGTTTGACACTGATGGAAGTGTTTACCTACGTAATTGGATGAAATCTCCCTCCTGGGATACGAGTACATCCATTTCATTCTGGAAGAATGCATCAGTGAGAGAAGGGGTTATATTGAGTAAAAATCTTGTTGTAGCAGGAATGTCCCTAGTAGAAAGGGCAGCTGAAACTTGCAAACAGCGACGCCAAGTGGCTGAAAAAACTCAAGCTACAATTGATTCTGCAATGATTAAAGGAATACCTAGTAATATTGATCTTTTCAAGGTCGTGTTTCAATATTACTTTTCTCTTTCCTTCTCATCCTTTAAAGTTCATTCTTCTGATTCTTTACTAAATACATATATTTTTATTTATCTTAATTCTGCTTTTATTTTGCACTCGGGTGACGGAAAGTTTACACATCCAAAATTTCATACAAATAACTTATCTCCAGTTCTTTAAACTTGATAGCTCCAGGCCAATAAATGCGTTAAAATTGTCTCCTGGAATTTTCAGTGGCCTTTTTAAGTTTCATTAATTGTTATATCATGAATCATCCTTGCTTCTTTTGATTGAAGGTCTCTACGATGTTTTTCATTCTTTCGTCGTCTATCAATTTTTGGGACTACTTTTTACTTATCGTCTGAGCTTTTATATCATATTTGTGCAAATGTGATGAAAAGATAATTTGTAATTGTATTTTATTCGTTCAAGTTGGTTATTTTTTGATATATACATTCCATCTTATATTATTACGCATACGCAATTTTACTTGCTAATTTATTTTCTTCTTGTGGCTATGGTGCATCGTATGCATTCTTCCTCATGATAATATGAGATCTATGCTTTACCTATTCTTTTTATTATCTCTCCAAATAAGAAAGAGGAGTATCTTAACAGCGGTACAGGATGTCCCAAGACATGGATCAATTAAATTCATGAAGTGGTAGAGCAGAAAAGACCCCAGATATTGGTCAATTAAATTTTTCACATATTTAGTTATCGACCTTGTTTGTCTATGTTGGGTTTTATATATGGTCTAAGGTCTCTCTTCGCAAACCGTGAAAATGTGTTTTTATTTTGCATCTGGCAGGAACTTATACTTCCTGTAACCATGATAGCCAAGGGCTTCAATAAACTTCGACGTTGGGAGGAGCCATACTTGACTGTTTCCTTTCTAGCAGTTGCATATACAATTATCTTCAGGTATAATTTCTAAGAAGTATCACGTATCGACTTTAATCATTTGTCAGTTTGTCTTAATTGATAGCTAGCTCCTTTAAATTGCCCGAAAGTTTTGGAAATGCAGAGGATGTGATCTGTTGGAAGTGCATCCGTAGTCCATCAATAAATTGTCTGGCCTTGTTTAAGTTTTCTGATCAGCCTCCTATATTTCTTAATCTATTTATGTGGTCCTTAACTATATGTCAATATTTAATACCTTTTCAAAGTTCTATCTTTATTGGTTTGGTTCCCGAAATAAACTAGTGGGTTAGTTGAGATGACTTTTGATGATGACGCTTTAAGTGAAACACTTTTTCTATAAGCATTTTTAGAAAAACACTAATTAAGTGCTTCCGTTTAAAGTACTTTAAATGCTTTTGGATATTTTTAGAATTTTTGAAAGTGCTTTTAATCCTATAGCCAAGATAAAAATGAAAAGTACCCTCTAATTGGTATTTTCACCAAACTTCATCCTTCTACTAAGGGGTCAGGGGAGAGTAGTTTTTGTTTTGTTAGATAAAAAGTTTACGTTTTACTTCAGCTCCAGTCCAACTAATATAAAGTTTACTACTTGAGTATGAATGTTTATCCGTGTCTATTTGATCCCTCAGATTTTTGATAATCTTCTTAACAATGGTTGCCTTATCATTTTCCCCATTTTTTTTCTTTATTTTCTTTATTTCCTGTTCGTCTCTATTTCCATCATTAGTTGTTGGAGTTGACATCTTGATTCGTTGACAGAAACTTGCTATCACTTGTATTTCCTACGACATTAATGATGGTGGCGGCTGGAATGCTGACATTGAAAGGACTCAAGCAGCAAGGTCGCCTTGGCCGATCTTTCGGAAAAGTAACCATCCATGATCAGCCACCTTCTAATACCATTCAAAAAATTATGGCTGTAAAAGATGCCATGCGGGATGTGGAAAATTTTTTGCAGAATGTGAATGTCTCACTCCTCAAAATGCGTACGATTATACTTGCAGGTCAGACTCAGGTATGTTTCACTGTGGAACCCAAGTTTTTTTTACATTGATGGAGTTTGAGAACATTAGTGGTAGAAGAGTTTCATTGAGTCTCCGAATCTRTATATTTTTTGGTTAACAGGTCCTTGAACTTTAAATAGTGTTTAATAGGTCTTTGAATTTTAAAAGTGTCTTTGAACTCTCAATTTTATGTCAAAATTGTCCGAGACCTATAATTCATGGACCTATTAGACACAAATGAAAAGGTCAGGGCTTATTCGACACAAAGGTTCTTGAACTTTAAATAGTGTTTAATAGGTCTTTTGAATTTTAAAAGTGTCTTTGAACTCTCAATTTTTTGTCAAAATTGTCCGAGACCTATAATTCATGGACATATTAGACACAAATGAAAAGGTCAGGGCTTATTAGACACAAAATTCAGTCGGTAAATTCTAAAAAAATGTGGAATACGGTTTAGGGATTTATTAGACACAAAATTGATATAGAGACTTATTAGACATTTTTAAAGTTCATGGATCCAATTTGATATAAAATTAAAAGTTCAAAACCTATTGGACATCTTTTAAAATTTAGAAACTTACTAGATACAATGGTCTGGACTCAACTTCTAATTTAACCTTATTTTTCTCCTAGCTTTAGAAACCTTGTATCGAAAGATATTATTAATATCTTCATTAAATGTCTTTTGCAGATAACCACTGAAGTTGCTCTGGTGGTGTTGTCTTCTGCAATTATACTCCTTATTGTTCCTTTCAAGTATGTAATATCTGTCCTAATCTTTGATTTATTCACACGCGAGCTTCAGTTTCGACAGGAAACAGTAAAGAGATTCATGAAATTCTTGAGAGAGCGCTGGGATTCCGTGCCTGCAGCCCCTGTAGTTGTCTTACCGTTTGATAATGATGAATTAAGGTCATCAACGCAGCACAAGGAAGTTGAGCAGCAACAAAAATACAAAGATTAGAGTAGTGTTAACATTCTGTAGTGCATAAGAACCACATTAATATGTATACTAGTAGGGTTGTTTTTAGTAAGAAC
>NW_019104680.1:359033-378628 GCF_001995035.1 Momordica charantia
CAAAAAACATAATCAAAAACAAAAACAAAAAAAAAAGGAAAAAAAAACCCAACTGCTTTCCTGGGTCCTGTAAATGCTGTGTTTGTTTGGCAAGTTAATTACAGGAAAATGGTGCCTGTTTGATAATTTAGTTCTGAAGTCTTTTCACCTTTTTACCATAGGTTCTAAATTCTGATTGGTTGGTTAATTCCCACTCTTGTAAAAACATTACATACGAATCTCCAAAATTGTTGTAAACTGTTGATTAATTTCATCACCGTGCTTAGTCAAAATGAAAACACCATGTACTTCAGTAGGGTTGAAGCTGTAGAAATTCTGATATTTTCCTACAAAAGGTGATCAAATCCACCTGTCGAAACATTCATATTTGTCGAGGTAGATCTATCATTTTGGTTCCACCACTCGATCGTAACCTCGCAGTCGTGTTTCTCCATGTTATGGTTATACAGAGAGTTATTTCAAACACATCTTAAATTTCTAGACATATTTTGTTGAACTTTTTCTGTTATACTTGCTTAAACTTTTAAGCTTGCCATGAAATAATATCACAGATGAACTTTCCACTTGTTGAGTCGGTTATGTACTTGCGTGCGTGGGAGCACAGCTCAAACAAAGAAGAGTCTTGTCTGAATTCAGGTCCGGCCTATTGGCACATTATCCTTAACTTCTTCTAGCTGCAGGAAAGGCCAAATAGCTCTTCCAGTGTTAAGTGCTATTCTGAAGCCCTGTTTAATTTACTTCTTGGTGGCGAATGCAGTTCCTGTGTCTAGACTGGTTTCGGGTCTAGAGTATAAGGTTTTGTAAAAGAATTTATACTGAAAGTATATGTGGAAATGGCAGAGCTGAAATAATTCCTCACCATGTCACAGTTTTGCAGGTTAATGCTATCATGCAGTATGTTTCAAAGGGTGGCAATGGCATCTGTCTCTATTTGCTTGGCGAAGTTTTGTTGAAGTTACTACCAGTACATGTGTGCAATTTGACTTCTTCATTGAAGGTATTTTAATGGTTTAGATCTCTTTTGTTGCTTCTGAACTTTTGTTATTAATTTTTATATTTTATTTTCAACTTTTCAATATTCTGTTTTTTTCTATTAGAAAAATTACTTATAGGTTGTTAAATAAAAATAAAAAATAAAATCAAATATGAAACTAAATTTAGAATTAATTTTTGTTTCGAAATCTCTAAAATCGTGCAATCATGTTTCATGAAATCCCTTATTTTTGTTTTGAAAATCCCTAGATCCCTAAATCTCTAATTTAGAAACCTAAAATCATGTTAGGGAGTTGATTAGATTTTGGATATATGGATTACTTCAAGGTATATATCACATAACTATATATACCACAAAGAGTTATATTATATAACCTAAATATTTGAGTATATACAACTAAAAACTATATATTATACAACATTTTGGAGTAGTATATGAGTTTATCATACTGTAAATTATGGGATAAAAATATATTATATAATGGTAGTTGAAATATATTCTATAACATAATAGTATATAATAATAAAAAGTATATATTATATAATCATTTAGATGATATATGTTTTATCAACAAAAAAAAAAAAAGTCGGAAAAAAAACCAAATTCGGTGAGAGGTGAATTTTTTAAATTTTGATTACAAAAGTAAAAATTTGGTAGTAATTGTGATATGAGAAAAATATGACATTTTTTAGGTTGGGTACGAGAAAAAGATTTGAAATTCAAGTATGGAAAATTTTTTTATAAAAATCAATTCTAATTATTTAAATAAAAAAATTTAATCAGAAAATTATAATGGATGACAATCTTAGGATGAACGAAAATTTAAAATCTGAGAATCCCAATAAATAAAAATTTGAAAACTTTAAGTTATTTGTGAAATATTCGTTTTGAAATGATCCATTAAAGATATTTTCTCAAAATGAATGGTTATCTGACGGATCTGTTTTGGTCAAAATGAATGGTTATCTAACAGATCTGTAGTAATTTGCATGCAGTAGCCCCACTTGGACAAGTCTTGGTTGAGGCCCATAAACTAGTTCGTTGACCATCAAGAATGACACCAGAGATAGTAATTCAACATGCATAAACATGATCCGTTATCATGTCGCAGAGTTGCCGATCACTTGAATGTGGAGCCGCAAGAGTACCATCGATACGTAGAAGATAGCTTTATTCTTGTAGGGCCCATTCTTCCAATGCGAAGGTAAAATATTGGGTTAAGTACACTACTAGACTAGGATGAAACCCTTTATATTCTGTATTCTTGCAGGGCCTTTGTTTAAGATTTTATATTTTTGTCTTAAAATGAGTTCGTATAGGATGGAACTCCTATATAATTTTACAATTTTGCCCTCTTAAATTATATTTAATAAACAATTAAAGAAAAATTCAAATATGAAAAGATTTTCAATTTCAAATCTCGTTCTCTCTAAAAAAAATCATATCTCTCTTCATCTTTTTCTCCTTCATTCCATGAAACCCTAATCTCTCTCTTTCTCCCCCACCAAAATTTGCCGCCCCCATTCTCCTTCCTCTAGTGAGAGCAAACATTCATGCAACACCCACGAATCTGACCAAATCCATGTGACACAACACCCAAGGCGACGCAACACCAATGAACCTGACCAGATCTTAAGCGACCTCTACGTCCAGATTTGCGGTGCAGCACCATGGGGCACAATCGACTACAAGAATTTCAATCTTTGGCGACGACAAGAAACTTCGTCGTCAAAGGCAACCTTCGACAACGACAATTGAATTCGTTGTCGAAAGTACTACTTTTGGCGACCAAAACTGAATTGGTCGTTGAAAGATAAGACTTTCGACGACGAATTTAAAACCCATGAACGAGCGATGCATAATCTACCATGAACGAGCGTCGGGACGATGCAGTCGTTGGAGAGTCATCACTGGCAAGGGAGGCGCTGGAATAGGGGGCGGTGGCTTGGTCAAAGGAAGAGAATGATAAGGTGTCTAGTTTTTTTTTCTCTCTTTTCCAAAGAATAAAATAGAGATGTCACAAATGAGCTATATAACCTGGGATATGTTATTATCATACTGTAAGTTAGATAAAAAAAATATATTATATAACTTTCTAATTTCTTATATAACGAGGAGTACATGTTTATCATAATGAAGGTTAAAAGGAAAAATCTATTATATAAGGATTTCTAGAATATATTATATAATCTATATAAACTAATGAAAAGTATATATTATATAAGTTTTTAGAGGAGTATATATTTATCATACTTTTGAAAAAAAAACGTAAAAAAAAACGTCGAAAAAACGTCGAAAAATTCAAATAAGAACCACAGGAAAATTCAAACCACAGAAAATTAAAGGATTTGAATGTTTATTTTGATTAGAGAAAAAGATTGAGAAATTTGTTTTTGTTATAGAAATGGAATGATTTAGAGTATAACACTGAAGAGAGAAAATTAGGGAAATAAATGATTTTGGCAAACAAGAATTTAATGTTTGAAAATCTAGGTATATCATATTTAATATTGGAAATTAAAAATTGAGAAACATTTAATTAAAAATAAAATCTAAACATTTTAAAAAAACAAAAATCTTATTAAATATAAAAGTAATAATGAGGGCAATCTTGGTATTCTAAATCTCGGAATCTAAATATGTAAAACATGATAACACAACCCATTTATCAAAAATAGTTTTCAAAATAACCAAGACAGTTCCTATAAAATCTTGCTCTTGGCACATATATGGACCAGGGAAATATTTTACAATAATATCCTAGCATCTCACAAAATCATGACTTTTGTTATGTATGGAACAATACGGTAGAAGATTCGAATACATCAGGAAAGACAACCGGGACCATGGATAGGTATAGCCGGATGAAAGCACAAAGGTCGGCCCACCAAAGGGCCAACCCCTTCTCGGCCTTAGGTTGAGAAGGCCCTCGGCGCTTTCCTTTTTTCCTCTCGGTCCCTGTTTCAAGTGTATGGCATTCGGGCCCCAAAGCCGAGCCCTGTCCTTGTTCCTCTGCCGATGCTGGAGGCATCCTGGCCTAAAGCCTGCAAATATCAAAGCTAGGGTTGGCATCCTGAGAAACCCTAGGGGGGCAAATCGACTATAAATAGTGAGGGGGTGACCTTTTGAAGATAAGCCAGAACTACACTTTCAAGTGTCTTACATGTTTAGTGATCTCTCCTTTTGCTAACTTAGGCATCGGAGCCAGTGTGACTGAAGTCACACCAGGTTAGGGTTTTGTTCGATTTTGCAGGTATTTGGTCTCGAAGTATTTGAGTTGGTACGCGGAGCGGAGAGAACTGGTCTACCAGAATCCCAGCATCAACATTTGACGTCGTTTGTGGGGACGATACAAGATTAAGCCAAGAACCTAGACGAAGCCCAAATCGAAGGTCGGAATGAAGCAAGTTGATACGAACTTTGGAGGTCAACAGTGTTTCGAAGAAGAAAGCCTTGAGGTGGCAGCCAATGGGCTCGGGAGAAATATGTTCGAGCCCTGGTCATCAACCAAACCAGACAACCTTTGACAAGGGAGAACCGACTGAAGGGGTAGAATCCATACCCCTGACACCCGGGGATAGGGCAGTCGACGGCTCAGGAGAGATATGTCCGAGCCCTGATCAACTACCAAATTCGACCACCTTCGACAGGGGAGACCGGACTGAAGAGGTGGAATCTATCCCCTTGACATCCGACGATCGACGGGTCAACATTGGAACCAGGTTGGGGAATAAGGAGAAAACGAGCCTCATAAGTTTCCTTAGAAGCAATGCTGATGTATTCGCATGGTCACATGAGGATATGCCAGGAATCGATCGAGGAGTCATGATCCACCGACTCAATGTCGACGAGAGCTATAAACCAATAAAACAGAAGCGCACGCTTTCAATGAGGAAAGAAACGAGATCGTGGCTGAACAGGTGGAGGAACTACTAAAAGCGGGTTTCATCCGAGAGCTCCATTACTTCGAATGGATATCTAATGTGGTCCCATTAAGGAAGCCAAATGGCAAATGGCGAATGTGCATCGACTTTACGGACCTAAACAAAGCTTGCCCAAAGGATTCTTTTCCTTTACCTCGTATAGATCAACTAGTCGACGCCACCGCTAGACATGAAAGATTGAGTTTCATGGATGCCTACTCCAGATATAATCAGATTAAGATGCATCTATCGAATCGGGAGAAGACCTCATTCGTCACAAATCATGGTCTATATTGCTACACAGTAATGCTCTTTTGGTTAAAGAATGCATGCGAGACTTACCAACGAATGGTAAACCAAATGTTTGCGATGTTAATTGGCAGGAACATGGAGGTCTACGTAGATGATATGTTAGTAAAAAGTCGGAAAAGCAATCAACATGAAGCAGATCTGGCAGAAGCATTTGGGGTTTTGAGGAAATACAAGATGAAGCTGAATCCCAGTAAGTGCACGTTTAGGGTGACTTTAGGAAAATTCCCTGGATTCTTGGTACACCAACAGGGAAGTGAAGCCAACCCAGATAAAATCAAAGCTTTGTTGGAGATGAGTTCCCCTAGAAATTTAAAGCAACTACAAGGGCTCAATGGGAGGATAGCGGCACTCAACAGGTTTGTCAGTCGCTCAACCGAGAAGTACCTGCCATTCTTTAAAGTCCTAAGGAAAAAAGGACAATTTGAATGGACTGAAGAGTGTGAGATTGCGTTCAAGAGTTAAAACAATACCTGGGGCAACCTCGCTCCTCTCAAAACCAGTCACGGGAGATGAACTCTACTTGTACCTAGCCGTATCCGACAACACTATGAGTTTGGCATTGATAAAGGAGGAAAACGGGCGACAATCTCCAATTTACTACACGAGCAAAGCAATGGTGGATGCAGAAGTTAGATACCCTCAAGTGGAAAAGCTGGCATTGGCATTAGTTACCTCGGCTAGGAGATTACGCCCATATTTCCAAGCCCACAAGATAACTGTCCTCACCAATTTTCCTCTACGGTAGATTCTGCAAAGGCTCGAGACTTCTAGCCTAATGGTAAAATGGGTTGTAGAGCTCAGCGAATACGACATCCACTACAAACCAAGAACTGCAATGAAGGGGTAAGCCGTAGCAGACTTCATACCAGAATTAACACCGGTAGAACATCAAGTATGTAGTATCGTTCCACAAGCTGATGAAGCATAGCGGCCCTGGACCTTGTACGTAGATGGGTCCTTAAACTTCAGAGACTGCGGGGCAGGACTTCTGTTAGTTTCCCCAGATAGGGAGAGGTTCGAATATGCGCTGCGATTTAGTTTCCACGCCTCCAACAACGAGGCTGAGTATGAAGCTCTACTAGCGGGATTAAGAGTAGCCAGGTATATCGGAGTCACAAACATATTAATACTTAGTGATTCACAGTTGATTATAATTCAGGTGAAAGAGGAATTCCAAACTAGAGAACCATGAATGGCGAGGCACCTTTCCCGAGTAAGAGACCAGCTCGGCCAATTCTCGAAATACGAGATCCAGCAAATTCCATGTACTCAGAATGTCAACGCAGATGCATTAGCACCGCTGGCGGTAGCCTATGAAACCGACCTGGGAAGAACTGTACCAGTAGAAATTTTACCCAAGCCGAGCATAGAGGTCCAGAAGGCAATGGATATAGACGAACCAGGTCAACCCGAGAATAACTGGATGAACCCTTTGATCGAGTATTTAAGGGATGGGACTCTGCCTGATGAAAGGATAGAGGCCCAACAACTCCAACGACGAGCAGCTAGGTATGTGCTTAGAGATGGAAGCCTGTATACAAGAAGCTACTCTTTGCCACTTTTAAAATGTTTAGCGCCATAAGAAGCTGACTATGTTATGAGGGGGATACACGAAGGCGTTTGTGGTAACCATTCTGGGGCACGATCCCTGAGCCACAAAATCATCTGACAAGGGTGTTACTGGCCGACCATGCTAAGCGATGCAACACAGTTTACGAGGAAATGCGACAAATGTCAGCGGTTCGCAACAGTGCCTAGGCAGCCGCCAGAGCCATTAACCAATATAATAAGTCCCTGACCATTTGCCCAATGGGGAATAGACCTCATAGGGCCCCTCCCACAAGGAAAAGGTCAGACCAAGTTTGCGGTGGTAGCAGTTGATTATTTCACCAAATGGGTCGAGGCTAAAGCCCGAGCGACAATCACTGAGAAGAAGATCACCTACTTTATTTGGAGAAGCATAATTTGTCGCTTTGGGATATTCTACACCATTATTAGTGATAATGGAAAACAATTCGACAATGCAGCTTTTTGGGACTTTTGCTGAGAGTTGGGTATCAAGCACATCTGCTATTCGCCAGCACACCCGCAAGCTAACGGCCAGGTCGAAGCAGTTAACAAAATCATCAAAAGAACTCTAAAAACCATATTAGAGAAACTTAAGGGGCAATGGGAAGAAGAACTTCCCAGTGAACTATAGGCCTACAAAACAACACCCTACACATCAACTGGTGAAACACCATTTTCATTATCGTTTGGTTCTTAGGCAGTAGTGCCAGTGGTAATCGGACTGCCTTCCACAAGGGTAGAACGATTCAATCTACCTAAAAATGACGAGTCTATATAACTTAACCTCGATCTACTAGAGGAACATCAAGAGGTATCACGACTACGAACGACTGAGTACAAAAATTGGATCGCTCGATATTATGACTCAAAAGTCAAGAAGCGTAGCTTCAAAGAAGGCAACTTAGTTTTAAGGAAAGTCATGCCTAATACCAATGACCCGACCAGCGGGGTTCTCGGGCCGACATGGGAGGGCCCATACAAGGTCACCAAAGTGGTTCGGACAGGCACCTACTCCCTGGAAGATTCACATGGAAAAATCCTACCTCATCCATGGCATGCACAACATCTCAAGAAATACTACCACTAGCTTGACGATGCATTCCTGTAACAACCCGTATTTTCCAATACGGTTATTCTGACAAAATGCGGAAGCGTAAACAACTAAACACTAAATTAACGGAAAGACTTCTTTATTTAATACGATACTATGACAAAAGATAAGGACAAGTCTAACTTTGAAACAAAAAAAACCTACACTATAATAAAGCCAAAGAATAACAACCAGAACTAACTAAGTTATCATAAGCTAATAACAATGGAAAATACTAAAGATTTCAACTCCTCATGCCAGAACGCTATTCCTTAATCACTATCTGAGCAGTCACTTGAACCTTCATYTGAAAACATTTAGAAAACAGAAAAAAATGGGTACAAAAATACTCAATAAGCAATTTCCATATCGAATTTCGAAATTCATTTTCCTTTCAAAACATTCGTAAACAAAAATACGAACAAATCAAAACTTTTAAAGTCCTTTAAAATGTTTAATACAACTTTCAGAACCTTCAAAATAAACTAGATTTTCAGAAATAAAAGTCTTCAAATAAGATAAAATTTACAGTCAATCAAAACAAACTTTCATTCTTTCAAAAACAACTTCCATTCATTCAAAACAAACTTTCATTCGATCAAACTTCAAATCCTTCAAAACAAACTTTATTTCAATCAAAACTTTCGAAGTTCATTCTAAAACACTTGGTACAACTTTCAAACTTTTGAATAACTAAATCATTCAAAACAATCTTACATTCATTCATACTTTCAAAATYARAGTGGAAGGTTGCATTATTTGGGTAGCCTACAGAACATATGTGGTTACCCGTCGGTAACACCAAAACAATCAGAAGCTTCTATCAGAGTTGTCGAATTAATATCGACCAGAACAGAGTTGTCGAAATAATATCGACCAGAACAGAGTTGTCGAAATAATATCGACCAGAACAAAGTTACTTAAGTGTGAGGCCATCTGAGTGAATAACACACACATGAATCTTCATTCCCAAGGAATGCCAAACCACAGAAGTGTCTTCCCACAAATAAGCCAGAACAGAAATCCATCAATTCCAAATTAGGCTATTACCTCAAATGAGCAAAACATTCCTCAAAACAAAATCATGGCATATCCGAATAGCCCTATCAAATCAATCAAAAATATCTTTCAAATAAAATGCAAAACAAACACTTACTTTCAATATTAAATTAATTCAAAATATTGAAATAATTTAAAACAAACTTTATCAATCCTCCAAAACGTGATTTCGAATATTTCACAAATAAACAAAATATCAATTTCAAACCTTTAAATAAATCTAAACAAAACTTTATCAAATCATTTAACAATACTTCAAATACTTTGCAAATAAACATAATTTCAATTTCCAAATTAGTTTTCAAATCCATAATAAGACTTGAATTTCATATGCAAGATATCAATTTCAAATCTTTCTATCAAATCCAAAATACATTTTAGTTTTTTGAAAAATGACAAATCACTTACCACACTTTTCGAAGGGATACGGTAAATTACTTACAATACTTTTTCGAAGGGATATGACAAATTAGTTACCTCTTTCAGAAATCCTACGAATCTAATTTACTTCTTCCTTGGTAGTTGTGAACTTAGAGGCCTAGAAACAACCAATTTCCAAAATCAATTCTTAAATCCTATCCAAGGATTTAAAATTCAACCAATTACTAACCCAAATCTTATCTACCCAATTTTCCCATTCAAAACACTTTTTTTATGCAAAATAATTAGGAAAGTATGAATTTGGGGCTGCAAAACCAGATCTGAAAACTAGGTTAAAAAGCCTCGAAATTCAACAATAACAAATTTTAAAATTAGAAGAATCGATATAAATCAAAACGAACTAAATTTACAAAAAGTTTCTCAATAAAACCAGCTTAAAAACCTTCTAAATTATTGAAAATTTGGGGATTTTAAATCTGAAAAATTTTCTGTTTTATAAAATAAAACTTCCAAGAATTTTCCATAAAACAATTAACAATTTACTAATTTTTATAGAAAAATCAGATCTGCAAAACCGTATATAAAAACTTTAAAACTTGGTAAAAACATATAATTTTTCATGTAAAAATCATAACAACAAACTATAATTTACAGAATACAAATAKGTAAACTTTTTATGCAAAAAGAGTTTCAAAATAGCCCAAAAACAATCTCATAAACAAAAACATTCAAACTAAAAATTCTGGAAAATTTTTAGGGCAAAAGTCCTTAAAATCTTTTATTCTAAAAAAACAAAGACCTCAAAACTTTTCCCAATAAACTGAATTAAAGAACTACAAATCAAGAAAAATAAAACTAAAACAATGAGAAGAAAATCTTACCGATCTTTGAGAGAAAATACCAAACTCTTCTTTCTTTCTTTTTCTCTTTGAGAGAAAACTAGGTCTAACACTTTAAGAAAATAAAACCTAGGGTTTAAGGGCTTTTATAACAAACCCTAATGAATCCTTATTTAAAAAGGATAATAAAAAGATAAAGATTTAATAAAACTCTTTCTTTTTATTTTTTTAAATTCTAAGAACA
This sequence comes from Momordica charantia, assembly GCF_001995035.1. The sequence goes on from NW_019104680.1 coordinate 369,445, forward strand.
AATTATCTTTTAAAAATAATTTCTAAAACAAAAAAGGTTTATGTTTGAGAAAATAAAAGAAAACAACTAAAAATAATAATAATTTAAATAAAAATATATATATATATATATATATATATATATATTTTGGTTATTACAATTCCACTCATAAACTGTTGCACTTGTTTATGTCAAACGAGTGGTTATTTTATTATATTGGAACAATTTTCGTTTTAATGAAAGTTTACACCATTTAACATGATACTTGAGCTCTTATGTTTATGTGAAAAAAACTTTGTCAAGTAGGGGGCATTGTGCGTAAATGTCTACACCGGTCAAGAAACTCAAGAAGCGACAGACCAAGAAGCAAGCCAGAAAAGGCTCAACATGGTCAAAAGAAAGGCAGGCGAATAGGGTCAGGATATAAAACCATTTGGCGAATGCCAAACAGGTTGGAAATCCAAAGACTTCGACACTAACTCTGCTAAAGTTAGATCCCAAGGCCAAAAAGGAATGATGAAAGCCAGATGGGTTAGAAACCAGGCAATTCAACAAAACATGAAAATCGGAGAGACTTCCAATTTATGAGACAACTCGGTGTTGATACACAACTAGTAACAAACATCGGGCTTTTAAAACAAAAAGATTGATATACAAGAGTTTTTGGTAGAAGCTCAGTAAATTAGGAACCTTGGCACAGCTGAGAATTTGGTACTAATGACACATATGAACTACTTTGCAAAACAAGCTTCATAGCAACCATGGATAATGAATACTCTCAAAACATGAATCTTACCGTGATCACAAATTTCATATTCAGTTTTGAGAGTGGGGGCTACTGTTATGTATGTAGAACATTCGACTATATCAGGAAGGACAACCGGGACCATTGACAGGTAGAGCCAGCCTAAAGCACGAAGGCTGGCCCACCAAAGGGCCGATCCCACCTTAGTGCCGAGGCGCCAACCCCTTCTTGGCCTTAGGTCAAGAAGGCCCTCGGCGCTCTCATTTTTTCTTCTTTGTACCTGTTTCAAATGTATGGCGTTCGAGCCCCAAAGCTGAGCTCTATCCCCGTTCCTCTACCGATGCTGGAGGCATCCTGGCCCAAAGCCCACGAATATCAAAGCTAGGGTTGGCATCCTGAAAAACTCTAGGAGGGCAAATCGACTATAAATAGGGAGGGGGTCACCCCTTGAAGGTAAGCCAGAACTACACTTTCAGGTGTCTTACATGTTTAGTGATCTCTCCTTTTGCTAAGTTAGGCATCGGAGCCAGTGTGACTGAAGTCACACCGGGCTAGGTTTTTGTTTTTCGATTTTGCACGTATTTGGTCTCGAAGTATTCGAGTTGGTGCGTGGAAGGGAGAGAACCGGTCTACCAGAATCCTAGCATCAACAGCTTCATATAGTTTATATATATATATATATATATATAATATAAATTAATATTGACGTAATAAAATGGTTATGGATTAAAGATTATTGCGTATATCCACAATCTGATTGGCACACAGCTTACAACAACAATGGTGTGTCTCGTGTAGAAAACGATTTATGGCTAATTCTTGCATACCTTTTCAACTTATATCAAAGAGATGTTTGTGCCACACGTCTGCTTCTCTTAATCACCATCACTAACCAGTACTGTTGCCTCGATGACACTATAACTTTGATTACATATATGCGATTGATTTTCTCTCCAATTAGTATAATTTTGCAGTCTTTTCTTATCTAAAAAATGCCTACATGTCCATTGTATTCATAGCCGATTGACTCTAAAATACTTAGTGAAATTAAATTTCTTTTGAGGTTTCATACATGTCTCACGTTTTGGAGCAATTTCAAAGAACCATCCTTCATTTTAAGAGAGTCAATACCAACTCCAGTTATCTTGCAAACATTATTGTTTTTATTCTTTCTATTGACAAAGTGTTCCTCCTAGGGGTGTTCACGGGTTGGGTTGAGTCGGGTTAGGGGTGTTTTTTGGACCAACCCGAATTTTCGGGTTGGACATATGTGGGAACCGACGGGTTGAAAATGGATGGCCAACCTAACCCAACCCAACCTAGAAAATTTCGGGTTGGGTTGTCGGGTTGTCTTTCTTTTTTTTTTTAATTCAATTTATTAAATTTATTATTTCAACCCAAAATCATGTACATGTTCTTCCAACCAAAAATCAATACGGTTCTTCCAAAATTAGTAAAGTATCCCTTAATAATTATTATATGTTTATTATATATATATATATTTATTTATTTATATTTAAAAAAATCAGTATTTCGGGTCGGGTCGGGTCAACCCGGGACCCGACCCGACCCGATTGGGTTCGGCATTTTCCAACCCAACCCAACCCAATATTTAATCCAAGCCAACCCAACTCTATTCGGTTGGGTTGGGTTCGTCGGGTTCGTCGGGTTGTTGCGTTTTTTGAACACCCCCAGTTCCTCCATGTGAGATTTCCTTTTTCAAAGCTAGAAACTCTAATATTTGTCTAGTTTTTTCATGTATTTTTGACGTTATTCTCGAAGACCACATATTGGGAGATTAAAGAGATTTTATAGAGTCGGAAATGAAGCCTTGTAGATCGATTGAGTTTATTAAGTTATATTGTAACTTTTGTCTTACATACATTTTAAAATCGAATAATTTTGTAAAGTCAAATTGTATTAAAGAGTATTTTTTTAATATCAATTTCAAACTATATAATATTATTGTAGAACCAGTTTAGAAAAGAATAAAGAATTTCCTATATTTATCTTATTCAAAATAAATATTTTGACACGGTTGTATAGTTAAAACTACACTCGCAAACTTAATGGATTGGTTAAGGCTGATATAATATAATACAATATATTTTGGTTAGAAGCAMCTGGTGGGTTGAAGAAGACCTGCAGTAATGCCTCCTACATGTCTACAAATTGCTGCAGCTATTTGATTGATATAAGTAAGCTTTACGTCTTCCTTACTCATCTTTTGAAGGACTTACAAATTTCTTTTCAACTGCATGCTATTATTTTTTGTGATTGTTTGGGGAGGAAAAATCCTGTTGCCACGTGGAGGACGGGGATTCGCCATTAAAGGAAAATCCGAAAGAGCAACTTACTGATCTCCATCTCGGAACCTTCAAAGGTGAAGGACTTTGTGATTTCCTGTCAAAGATCAACTTGTTGTCTTTGGGAAAGTGTCCGAGTTCGATCTGCTGGAGCCCGACACGACCGACCTCAAATCCAACCAAGGTAACCGCCTGTCGCGATCTTTGTCGGAACCTAAACCTATAAATAGAGGGCCTCATTTCACCATCAGGTATGAAATTTGACCTCGAACTTAATATTGAGTCGAGCTACTTACTAACTTGAGCGTCGGAGATTTTGCCCTCTTGTGCAGGTCTTCCTTTTGGGTTTCAGGTCGGACCTACGACCGGGTTCGACCTAATTTGACGTTGTGCAATTTCTTGCATAAACATTTGGTGCCGTCTGTGGGGAAAGACGATTATAATATGATCCGAGATGGTTCATCTAGCTGATTCTGCAAACCCCGCTGAACGGAGGGCTTTGAATGCGAATAATGGCGCTCAACGCGAGATTGACGTTAAGTTGGCTGAAGATCATGCTAGGGTAGGGCAAGAGGTGGAACCACCTCGGAGGTCTACCCACAACACTAATACTATCGTGCCACCAGTACATCCGAAGCCCAGCAAGACCAACCGAGGTCGAGGTGGGACCTCGAGAAAGACCTCTCGAAGGGCCACGCCAGCTGCGGACCTTGAGGTTCTAGCAACCCTCCAGTGGGAAGTTAGATGACACGCGCAGCCGAGTGCACACCATGGAGGAGACATACAATGAAATGATGAGGGAAAACTTAACTGGGTCCCATTCCAAGGCCCTAGGCAGGGCAGATGACCTGTCGGAAGATGGAGATGACCAAAATCCACCCCTCCACCCCGATGACTATGAGCCCGTTGCGGACAATAGAGGAGTCGACTATAGTTTGTGAGATCACGACCTTAGGAAGCACCTTGTTGATAGGAAGAAGAATGCCTTACGGGGCCCAGGGATCTCTTCATCCTACTCTAAAAAATACTCTAACTCAAACCTGAAGGCTCATCAAAGTACACACTATTGACGATGGAGGCCATCATAACGAGGTAAGAGTTCGACCTGATGAAAAATAGGTCAAGTTGAAGCACTTAGGGCGGAGTGCGAAAAGAAGGAAAGTCCCTTCGATGATGGTGAAATGGGCGAGTCGCGTTCACCTCGGACGTCTTGGAGGCTCCAATCCCTCCGAAGTTCAAAACGCCTGTCATGAAGTCTACGACGGGTCAAAGGATCCAAAGGACTATGTGGAGGTCTTTGAAGGCCTGATGGACTTCCAAGCGGCGTCTGACCCCATGAAGTGCCGAGCTTTTCAGATCGCTCTCATGGAGAGTGCTAGGCTCTAGTACAGGAGGCTGCTGACAAGGTCTATCTCGACCTACAGTCAGCTGAGAAAAGAGTTCATCAGCAAATTCTCTTATCAGCATTATGACAGAAGATAGCCACTCATATCGCCGCCATTTGACAGAAAGAAGGCGAGACTCTGAGAGAATACGTGACCTGCTTCCAAAAGAGGAAATCGGGCTCGAGCTCGACAGAAAAGAAAAAAGAGAGGAAGCGTTCAAGGACGCCACCTCGAAGAGATGACTGACCTGAGGTCATTAACACCATCTTCGGAGGCTCGAGCGGTGGCCAGTCTGGAAATAAAAGGAATGAGCTAGCCAGGGAAGCTCGACGTGAAGTTTACGTCATTTAAGAGCAGAGGCCGACCCGCCCTATCTCCTTCTCTAACTCTAACCTAAAGGGGGTACGCTTGCTCCACAATGATGCCTTGGTGATCTAGCCGCTGATTGACCATGTATAGGTCAGAAGGGTGCTAGTGGATGAGGGTGCTTCGGCGAACATCCTGTCTCTCACCACTTACTTAGCACTGGGATTGACCAGGGCACAACTGAAGAGAAATCCAACGCCCTTAGTTGGGGAGAATCTGTTACTCTCAAGGGTTGCGTTTATCTTCCCATTACCATCGGCGAAGGTGACACCCAAGTAACTCAAATGGCCGAGTTCGTAGTGATAGATGGTAGGTCGGCCTACAATGCCATCTTCAGACAACCTATTATCCGCTCACTTCGAGCCATTCTGTCAACTCTGCACCATGTTATGAAAAACTCAACAATCAACGGAGGTGACATGATACGAGGAGAGCAGAAAACATCCAGAGAGTGCTATACGTCTGCACTCAAGGGATTGACAGTTTGCACCTTGGAAGAACAGTCAATTCCTCCAAGTCCAACTACTCACCTTTCCGAGGACGAGCTCCCCCAAACTAACCAGCGAGAAGTAGCTGCGCCCACAGAGGAGTTGGAGCTTGTCCCCGTGCTCAGCCCAAAGAAGCAAGTGAGCATAGGCACCAAGTTGGGAGGCCGCGGACAGGGAAGCACTCATCTCTTTCCTTAGAGCAAACTCGGACATGTTTGCATGGTCTCATGAGGACATGCTGGGCATTGATCCGAAGATAATGGTTCATCGCCTCAACATCGACCCATCATTCCAACCTGTCAAGCAAAAGAGAAAACCTGTAAATAAGAAAAGGAATGATGTAATTGTTGAGGAAGTGAATAAATTGCTAAAAGCTGAATATATAAAAGAGATTTTGTATCCTGAGTGGCTCCCTAACGTTGTCTTAGTTAAAAAAATCCAACGGAAAGTGGAGAATGTGCGTAGATTTCACCAATCTTAACAAGACTTGCCCAAAAGATTGTTTGCCACTGTTGAGGATCGACTAGCTAGTAAATGCTATGATCGGGCACGAGCTGTTCACCTTCATGGATGCCTACTCCGGATACAACCAAATAAAAATGCACGAACCAAACCAAGTCCACACTTCCTTCATAACCGATCAAGGTCTGTATTGTTATAAGGTCATGCCTTTCGGTCTAAAGAATGCGGGGGCAACTTATCAGAGGATGGTGAACAAAATGTTTGCCAACTAGATCAGACGTAATATGGAAGTTTACGTGGACGGTCGCACCTGGTCGACCTGATCTAAACTTTCGGGGTCGTACGCAAGTACGAGATGAAGTTGATTCCTGTTAAGTGCACTTTTGGAGTTTCATCTGGCAAGTTACTTGGGTTTATGGTGAATAATCGAGGAATAGAGGCCAACCTGGAGATGATAAGGGTCGTGCTCGAGATGCAGGCCCCAAAGACCCTCAAGCAGCTGCATTGCCTTAACGAGAGAATCGTTGCCCTCAATAGGTTTGTCTCCAGGTCCACAGATAAATGCATCACTTTCTTCAAAATCCTAAGGAAGAAGGGACCTTTTGTGTGGACAGTTGAGTGCGAGACAGCCTTTGAAAAACTCAAAATCTATCTCTGCTTGGCACCGTTGCTCGCAAAGCCTATGCCAGCAGACAAGTGACATTTGTACTTGGCCATGTTCGACAATGTAATCAGCTCGGCCCTAATAAAGTAAGACGGAGTACGGCAAAATCCTGTGTATTACACAAGTAAAGCCATGCCTGAGGTCGAGCCCAGGTATCCCCAAATGGAGAAGTTGGTCATTGCCTTAGTCACCTCGGTACGCAGGCTGAAGCTTTACTTCCAAGCCCATGCCGTGACCGTGCTCACAAACTTGCCCTTGAAGCAAGTTTTCCATAAGCCAGAGATGTATTGCCGCTTAATGAAGTGTGTTGTGGAACTGAACGAATATGATATCCAATTCGAACCTCGAACAGTTGTGAAGGGGCAAGTTATCGCAGACTTCATAGTCGAACTCACTCCTTCACCAGGTCCAACCTCTGAGTCCGACCAGCCGTGGATGGTGTACGTGGATGGATCGTCGAGTGAAAGAGGTTGCGGTGTAGGAGTGCTCCTCCTCGTTCGGGATGGCATGCGTTTCGAGTATGCCCTTCGCTTCAATTTTTGTACCTCAAATAATGAGGCCGAGTATGAAGCCTTATTGGTCGGGCTGCGCATTGTCAGGGGACTCGGAGCCAGCCACCTTCAGATTTTCAGCAATTCTCAGCTAATAGTGAATCAAGTCAAAGAAGAATACCAAACGAAAGACCCTCGGATGGAGAAGTATCTGGGAAAGGTCAGGTCGCACCTCGCCCATTTCCAGGCTTATGGATCAGCCTGATCCCGAGGTCAGAGAACTCCAATGCTGATGCCTTAGCCAAATTAGCATTTGTCTACGAGACCGACCTGGTGAGATCGGTCCTAGTGGAAATTTTGGATAACCCTTCTATTTTGGAGCCGGATATAATGGAAGTTGACTCCCAGCCTCCTCATGGATGGATCCGATCGGGGACTTCCTAGAAGGCAATATCCCAACACACCTGAAGGAGGCAAAAAAGATGAGAAGGAGGCAGCTCGGAACCTACTCTGAGATGGAATAATGTACCGATGCGGGTTATCTTTACTCCTCCTTAAATGCATTTCCAAAGAAGATGGGATTTACGTTCTCCTGGAAGTACATGAAGGGGTCTGAGGCAACCACTCAGGGGCCAGGTCCTTATCGGCCAAGGTCGTTTCCCAGGGTTACTATTAGTCTGATCAAGAGGCAAAAGAGTTCGTGAAAGCGTGTGACAACTGCCAACGCTTTGCGAACTTCATCCATCAACCTCCCGAGCTGCTTACTCCGATCTCAGCTCCGTGACCTTTTGCATAATGGGGAGTGAACCTAATTGGACCTTTCCCATTGGGCAAGGTACAGACCAAGTACGTCGTGGTATCTGTAGATTATTTTACCAAATGGGCTGAGGCCGAAGCGTTTTCTACAATCACAGAAGCCAGGGTCACGACCTTCGTTTGGACGAACATTGTCTACTGCTTTGACATACCTAATGCCATCGTGACGGACAATGACAAGCAGTTCGACAACTCAAAGTTCAAGGTCTTCTGCCACAAGCTCGGAATCAGTCACCTCTGCTTGTCCCTAGCTCACCCCAAAGCCAACGGACAAGTAGAAGCAGTTAATAAGATCATTAAGCGTGGTCTTAAGCTACAGCTGGATGCGAGGAGAGGCAGGTGGGCCGAGGAGCTGCCTGAAGTGCTCTGGTCCTACCAAACCACGTATCAGGAGTCCGCTGGCAAACACCTTTCACTATGGCCTTCGGTTCCGAGGCCGTGGTGCCTGTAGAAATTAGGCTACCAATAGACTACTATGAGCAGGCAAGGAACGAGGAAGAGCTACTTCTCAACCTTGACCTCCTTGATGAGAAAAGAGAAGCGGCACAGCTACGCCTGGTAGAGTATCAAAATCGAATGGCAAGGCATTACAACTCGAGAGTCCGGCCTCGGAGTTTTCAGATCGGAAACCTAGTCCTCCGTAAGGTGCAGAAGCATGTTGATACGCTGGAACCAAGTTGGGAGGGGCCATTTGAAGTCAAAGGCATATTACGATCTGGGACATACATGATGGTCGATCTGGAAGGAATGTTACTTCTGCATCCATGGAATGCAGAGCACCTGAAGCGATACTACCGTTGAAATGTTGAAGTGGTCCAAAAGTAAATGGGACTTGTAAAAATTTTCAAAGGCTAGTCCCAGTAAAAGGCTCCGTATTATTTAATTCCGTGTCTTCTAAGGGTCCGAGTTCGACGTGAAATTAAATGGGGGCCAGATGGGGACTAAGACATAGAAAAATTGAAGCCTCTAGAACTTACGAGTTCGAGGTAAGATGTGAACTAAAACTTAGGAAAATTTAATGCTCTATAAATTGCTAGTTCGAGGCACAATGAGGCGAACTAAGAAAGAAATCTAAAAGAAACATTGTATTTATACTTAAAAGTTCGAGCCGAGGTGTATAGACCTCGAGACCCAGTACAAAAAAGGTGAAAAGTAGAGATATGACAAGGAAAGCGGGAAGAGTTGGAGAAGGCCTCAGCTGCTTCCGAGGTGAGACCCAAGTTCGCCTTGAGATCCAAGGATGTCGACCTCTTGAGAGTCCATCATCCCGACCTCTTGGTAGAAGTTAACGCCAACAGTTGAGTGGAGAGCCCCATAAACTTCTTGGGAAGAAAGGCCAATGTCCTCCCCCTCGTTGAGCTCAGCGTCAGATTCGAGCTCCTTCAAGCATTGGTCCACAAAGTCTTGGGGGCCAGGTGTCCTGTTGGGACCTGAAGCCCACTTCTTGGCATATCTGAGCTTGATGGGCTCAAGGTCGAGCTC
>NW_019104681.1:38337-74043 GCF_001995035.1 Momordica charantia
TAATTTTATTTTATAATATATTATTATTATATATTATATTATTATATAATGCAATTATTAGATTTTAGAATTGAATCTCCACCCTTCATCTTCTAATATTGAACCCGTAAAAGGATCGTGCTTAGTGTAAAATCTCGAGAGGCGATCGGAGAGTGGAGTAGGCCGAAATTTGTCGAACCACTATAAATCTCTTGCGCGACATTTTCTCTATCACTTACTTTTTATTTATTGCAATTTATCTTTTAAGTATATTTTCTTTTATTGCAAATATATATTGTGCTTATCTTATCATGATATTTTGAGTTAGTATAAATTATGCATAAATTATTTTTGTTTAAAAAGTTTACTTGGTTATTTGATTTATGCTTAAATTCGAAAAAGTTTAGTAAATTAATCTTCAACACTATTCACCCCCTCTAGTGCTGTCATAACGATCCAACATCTGAAGATCTGGGTGATTTTTAGACCCAACCAAGTTTTGTAAGTGGATTTAAAGATATTCAAATTTGGTTAAGTAGATTATCAATCCACTATAATGTTCTTATTGTAATTTTGGCTTTGAGCCAAATTTTCCCCAATGGACTTTTGAATTAATTTAATCAGGGTCCAATTTTCATGTGACCCATGTTGGAACAAACGAGGATTAAATGAAAAAGATCGTTCTACAGTGGACAAAGCCACTGCCTTTAAAGCAATTTCGGCAGGACCATGGTGCTACATCATATGCTCGCCGATTGCTCCTCAAGGTTAACACAACTTCGAACTTAGGCGTACACTTGTCGGAGCCGAATCGAATCGAAAAACACGCTAAAAAAAGTTTCCTTACTCTGTTATAAAACAAAAACAAGTCTTTATTTATATGGAAACAATACAAGTTAAAAATAGCATACTTTAAATTTATCAAGTTTAAAAATTGTTAAAAGACTAAATCTTTTAAGAACAATTTAGTCATTGCCAACAATCTCTACGAATGACTAACTAGTTCTTAAAATATATATTTTCTAAGCAAATGAAGGAAAATAAACTTAAACATTAATATCTTACGATTTGGATTGATTCATAGTGAAGTGAGGCAACAACCAAGTAATGAAAGTGAGTTGTCTCTTGAACTTCCATTAATTATGGTTGAGTCCAGTGGTGAATCCATGATTTCAGGTTAGGGGGACACGAATGAAAATAAACATAATGACAAATTATTCAACTTTAACTTAGTGTTAAATAGTTTGTTGTTGTTCTAATTATATTATCTTATTAGTTTTTTTGTTCTTAGCTTTTGGCCAATCGTGGTCATTATGTAAAAGGATCTGCACTACCACCAAATATTTTTTCCATTGTCAATCCATTGATTATAACCCACCACCAACTCCTACAACAAATGCCACTCAAAACCCACAAATTGTCCACCCTCCCTCCAACCCTATCAACCCTCCTTCACTCCCTCCCTCCCTTCGACCCCCCTTTACACCTCCACCTCATGCCCTTCAACAGTCCCTTATGGTTTTTGCACCATCTTCTCCAGCTTTCTCCACTCCTAAACCATAGTTTGGCTTGTATCAACCACCTGTTTTTGTTGATCAACCACCCACTTCATTTCTCCTTCAAATGTTTCCTAGTGTTTTTCGCTCACTCTCTATTAAACTTACTGACTCCAACTATCTTCTTTGGAAAAATCAATTACTTAACTTCATTTTTGCATATGGCCTCGAGGGTTTCATCAATGGTTCTATTCCACCCCTTCATGAATATTTATGAGGACATTCTCCGGAAAAATCCATTAATTGTGCATGTTATTTTTTGTTGTTCATTGTTGATTACACCCGACACACTTGGCTCTATCTCCTTAAAACCAAATTTCAAGTGTTCCCTATTTTTCTTCAATTTAGGGCAATGGTTAAAACTCAATTTAATCTTGATATTAAAACTCTTCAATCCGATTGAGGAGGAGAATTTCGATCACTTTCTCGTTACCTAGCCTCTAATGGAATAATTCATCATGTTTCATGTCCTTACACTCTGCAGCTAAATGATAGGGTTGAACATAAAAACCGGCATGTTGTTGAAGTTGGTCTCTCCTTGTTAGCTCACTCTTCTCTTCCAAAAAAATTTTTGCCCTTCACTTTCCAAACGGCTGTTTACTTAATTAATCGCTTACCCACACTAGTTTTATCAAATAACTCTCCTTACTTTACATTATACAAAAAACCACCCGATTACAATTTATTACGAGTCTTTGGTTGTTCATACTTTCCCTTTCTTCGCCCATACAATAAGCATAAACTTCAATTTCGATCCACAGAGTGTGTTTTTATTGGATTTAGTTCAAATCTCAAAGGGTATCTATGCTTTGATCACAAAATCGATCGTCTATATATTTCACGGCATATCGTTTTTTACGAGTATAATTTTCCTTTTAAATCCAATGTTATTGAATCTCCACCCATTAAATCTAGTTTTCACAATTATTCCATGGAACTCCCTTTGATTTACCCCACTGTCCCTCAATCAGAAACTCATATACCACCATTTCCTCATTTTTTCAATTCTACCCATGCGCCCTTCCCAAAAACAGTACAGCCCTCCCATCACCTACCTCTACCACATGTCTTAAAACCTACTACCTCCCTACCACCATCACCAGCTATTTCCTCTACACCTCAAATGTCCCATATGCCCATTTTGTTCTCATCTTAATCCAACACATCACCTTTTCTGTCACACCAAATCCCATCACATGTTCCTCAACATTTATCTCCCACACATTTCCCCCTTTCTTCATCTTCTTCTCCACACACTTCCGCTCAATTTTCCCTTTCACCTTCTCATTCGAATCTCTCTGCCCTGTGCTTACTACATCCTCTTCTCCAACTCTTCATGATCAACTTGCACCCAACCATGCACACCCAGTCGTACTTGAACACCCATTCAACTCTACTTCTTGTTTTATTTCTGTTCCTGATGACCTCTCTACTCTATCTTCGTTATCCACGAACACTCATCCCATGCTTACTCGCTCCAAGCTTGGAATTTTCAAACCCAAAGCTTGGGCTTCAACAGTTACCCCCAATCCCTCCCTCAATGAACCCTTCTCATACAAGAGAGCAATGTCATGCCTTGAGTAGAAATCTGCAATGCAAGCCAAAATCGAAACCTTGAATCGAAACCGAACTTGGACCTTTATCCCTCCTCCCATGGGGTGTCGGCCTGTTGGTTGCAAATGGGTTTTTTGACTTAAATTTAAGCCCAGTGGTGATATTGAGCATCACAATGCACATTTGGTTGCAAAGGGATTTACTAAAACACTTGGCCTTGATTATTTCGAGACTTTCAGCCCAATCGTCAAACCTTTCACCATTCGTATAGTTCTTTCGCTTGCAGTAAGCTTTCATTGGCCAATTCAACAGCTCATTGTTAATAATGTATTTCTCAATGGTGATCTTCATGAGCAGGTTTTTATGGAACAACTCTTAGATTTGTTGATGAATCCCACCCGAATTTTGTTTATAAGTTACATAAATCAATCTATGGTCTCAAACAAAGTCCTCGAGCGTGGTTTATGAAATTAAGTTCCAATCCCAAAAATTCATATTTGTTGTTCTCTTTAATTAATCGTTTAAGTAGTCAGTTTTTGTTGGAGGACCTTGGCAGGCTATCTTATTTCCTTGGTGTTCAAGCTTCATTCTCTACTGATGGTTTACACTTATGCCAACAAAAGTATGTTTCAGATTTGCTATGTCGAGCAGGGATGTCCGATTGTAAACCCATCTCCTCACTAATGACCCTTAGTACATCTTTGTCTATTAACGACGGCGAGTCATTACCGAACCCAACAGAGTATAAAAGCATTGTCGGTGCTTTACAATGCTGCAGAATCACACGATCGGACATATCTTTTGCTATCAATAAGGTATGTCAGTTCCTTCATGCTCCTACCTCAGTTCGTTGGCTTGCTGTTAAACGTATTCTATGTTATCTCAAAGGCACAATGCATCTTGGGTTATGGTTTGTCCCTTCTCCTATCTCTATCATGAGCTTTACTGATGCGGATTGGGCAAGTTGTCTGGATGATCATCATAGCAACAGTGGTTATTGTACATTCTTGGGGAACAACATAGTATCTTGGTATTCATCAAAACAGAAAACGGTATTGAGATCTAGTGTCAAATCTTAATATAGGAGGCTAGTTAATGCTGCAACTGAGATTCCTTAGGTTTCTGCCATGCTCAGTAAATTGGGGTACCCACTCTCCTCTCTTCCGCTTCTGCTTTGTGATAATATCAGTGCCACCTATATTGTAGCAAATCCAATATTACATTAAAGAATGAAGCATATATTGACCATCATTTTGTTCAAGAACGTATACTCAACAAGCAACTTCTTGTCAAATATGTTCCATCAGAAGATCAGATTGCAGATGTTCTCACCAAACCATTGTCCACCTCTCGGTTTCAATCTCTTCAAACCATGCTCACTGTCCTCTCCAAGCCCCTCTCGCTTGCGAGGGATGTTAAATAGTTTTTTGTTATTCTAATTATATTTCTTATTAGTTTTTGTTCTCAACTTTTGGCGAATCTTCTTGGGATGTTATTTTTGTTGTATAGGATGATGTCATGTGGTTATGTATAAAAGAGTCTACTTATTTAGCAACCCCTTTCGTGTCTTTTAATCAATTTTGAAAAGTTCAGTGACTTGTCTTTTCTTCCTTTTCTCATTTTAGGGTTTATACATTTTTTACTTAGCAATGTGTATCAATTTGCACCTTACATTTAGATAAGTGTGGTAATTTTCACCCGTGTCGCTACATTTACCATTCGACAGATTTTCATTAGAAAAATTGTTGAAAGTAATATTCTCATTCGTCAAATGAGTTAAAAAAAATAATGAAAAAATTTGATAGGATTCAGAAAAAGATAGCAACAGAGTTTTTTTTTTTTTTTTTTACTTATTTGTAAGTTTTCACATAGTTATTTAATAGTAGATTTTTTATATTACTCAAACTTCATTTTAGAAACTTGATTTTTTTTATTAATTAGTGAGTTTTTATTGAATATAGGAATAAACATTAATACATCAATCTAAGTTTATTGTTATAAATTTATATTTATTAAAAAAATATGTTCCATGATATAAACAAAATTATACATATTTTATTAAAAAAAACTTAATTAGACATAAAAGAAAAAATATTTTATTTTAACTGAAAAATATTTTAAAAAACTAAAATAGGCTGAAATTTAGAATCGATGACAATAAAAATATATTAAAAAACTAAATAGGTTGCAACAATAAAAAATTTATTAAAAAGAAAAATCAATAAAAAAATATATTTAAAAGCATAAAAGAATAAAAATATATTTAAAACCAAAATTCAATAAAAATTATATTTAAAAACAAAAATCAATATAAATATACTTAAAAAATAAAAATCAATAGAAATATATTTAAAAAACAAACAAACAATGCACCTGGATTAAGGACGTGGATGGTGAAAAAACCTGAAGAAAAAAAATACATCCGCTGGGAATCGATCCCAGGATGCAGAGGGAAAAAACAAAGAAAMAAAACAAAGAAAACAAAAATAAAAGAATGAATCTACTGGGAGACAAACCCAGGACGCAGGGCTACGTGCCGTCTAACATGATTTTTTAGTTCATAATGTACTCCGTATTAATATATATCTTAAATCTAGGGGGACACGTGCCCCCCGGTCCCAATGTGCATATGCCCCTGGTTGAGTCGCCCACAACACATTTTATTCTTTTTTTTCAATTCTGCGATATAAATCAAGTGCTATTGATGGCCATGCACATAAGACCTTGGGTCCTCGTGAAAGCTTTAGAACGATATCCTTTAACTCTTTCATACAAAGCGGTCTACCTTCACAACCACGTTATTGCTTTATCAAGTCCATCACATATAAACCACTAAAAAACTGAGCCATGAAGACTTCACATATCATCGATCAAGTCATACAGACCACCCAAATGAATTGCTATGGATTTTCACAGTACATCACACAAATAAGTGTATTATCCATCAAGTATATACAAATCACCCAAATAAAGGGCTATGGATTTTCATAGTACATCATACATATTACAGTTTTAGTCTCGTAGAAACTAAAGACTCAAGAATTGTCCTTCTTGTTAGGCCTTTGGTAGGAGGATCCATTGAGTTTCTCATTCTCCAAGGAAATAACTTCACCTTTCAGTAATTGTTCACAGCTCCATTTCTTAGGTAAGTCTATCAATTTTCACTGTTTTCAACCAAGAAGGTGGTTAAGAGAATTTAATTTCATATGATTATAATCATAATATCTCAAATTAATTATTCTACTAATAACTAATTTAATTTCATATAATCATGTCAATAAACTTCACCAAGAAGA
Organism: Momordica charantia; assembly: GCF_001995035.1. Next base: position 44,723 of record NW_019104681.1, read on the forward strand.
TATTTTTTCCACAGTTTCATAAATAATTTAAATAGCAATATTTCATTGTTAATTGACATTGGATGTAATTAACCAATAAATTCACAAATTTCCCCTTCAAGAATAACTCATAAAAGTTTAAAAGGAAATCAAAGCGACAATTATGCACCATATAGTGTACAATTTATTCCTATTGCGATCATAGACATACTCACAAAAAAAAATATTCATAACGAATAATTTTATATATACAATCAAAATAAGACTATATATTCAACTCTAGTCAACCAAGATCTCACAATGCTACTAAATTAAGATAAACTTAAATTGAGGTACTTCATTACCTCAATTTTCTTCATCACAATTTTAAGTTGTATCTCAAAACAATTGTAGCAATTATTTCAATTATCACAAATAATTGCAAATTTTATAAAGAAGAAAACAGAGAAACTTGCTTTAGTTCATGCATAAAATTATCAATAAATATCATGCTTAATCTATGAAATGATATGAGTTGAAAGTCGTTAAAAACCTCGTAAGATCATTAAAAGATTTAAAATTTACGTTCATAATATAGAAAAAAACCAGCCTATATAAAACTTAATTATATAGCGAGAAGAATAACAATCAAAATATTTTCAACTTAATTTTGACATAACTAAACTACATATTTATGTCAAATCATTTATGGATGAAAAATTATATTCTCGCACAAGTCTGAATAATATATAATACGAAATTCACCTGTTCAGCTTCACTTCTTCTTTCTTCATCTTTCAAATTTTTTTGGTAGTCTCCACCACAATTGTGGCATTTGCGCATAATCCATTCCAGAATTCCAAGAGAATTATTTCTCTTCAAACGTGTTGGGCGAATCGACAATTCTAAAAGAAAAATTGAAAGTAGAGAGATCATAAAATTTAAGGAAAATCTCACACATATAAACCACAAAAAGTACTAATGATATGTTAGTCTACTTCACGGGTCAGTTTAGAGCTGGTTCATGTTCAAGTAATATGTGTTTCTCTCTTTTTCGAATAAGACAAAAGAAAGGAACCCTAGCTTTTCTCCTATCTTCTCCCTTTCTTATTTCTTTTTTTCCAGCCACCCCTACGAAACCAACATTTTTGTTTCCTTCTTCTTCTTACAGCCGCCCCTAGGAACCCAACTTCCCATTTTTATAATCGGAAGCCCCTCTCGGGCCAATGAGAGGGTGTGGCCCTTTGTTCAAGTCCTAGAGTCAGCATATAAGGGAACACTCATCTACTTCCATAAAGTCGGGAATGAGTGAATTTCATCTTGTGTAGTTATGTTCTCAGCTCCCCACTCGGTCTCGTCCCCAAAATGGTAGGATTATTGAGTTGGCAACCCGGACCACTTTCACCTATACAAATCAAATGACGATCCCTTATAGGCAGGAGGCTGTAACTCGCTTAGGATTAAGATCGAGTTACCTGGTCATACTATGAGATACCAATCTATTGACTAATGGTGTTAAAGCCAATGATTAATTATTTTGCGATCTGGTCTTATACAAACTCATTGTATAAGATATCCCCACTCGCATGTCTTTCTACATGAATGACTTATATAAACTCGTTTGTAACTATTATAAAGCGGGTCGTATCCATAATGTTACCAAGATATGGTCCAACATTATCCATGTACTATAGATCATTTAGGTTATCACTGGAACATTATCCACTTGTATATCAAATATATATTGTACATATATTGTATATCAAAAATATATACTGTATATTAAATATATATCGTATATCAAATATATACATTGTATATTAAATGTATATTGTATATCTAATATATATTGTTCTAGTTACATTAAATAACATTGGATCTTAGTTTATGGAATGCGAATAATGCAAAGCAATAATAAGATAACTCTTTATTGAATAAATAATTTGTTCATCAATTACAAATACACGAGCTAAGGGCACCAAACCCAACATACATGTTCTCTCATATTTCAGTTCAAGTTCTTTGTGTGTATGTAGCGAATTCCTGTTCCGAGCAGGCTTCTCTATGAGAATCTTTGGCATCTTTTTAAGAGTTGGCGGGTCTTATTGCAAATACTCAAAAGAGCTCGTTTTTCGGGGTGGGTATTCCTGATGTTGAGGTGGAATGGTTGGTGGTCTTCTTAGGCTTTTCAGTGGGATCGCTTCTTGTGCGTTATGTCGGGGTTCCACTTCTTTCTCGCTAGCTTTCTCATCGTGATTGTTAGCCTTTACTTGAGCGGATTGTGTCTCATGTTTGGAGTTGGTCGGCTCGGGTGCTTCCTTTTGTTGGCCTATTGCAGCTTATACGATCGATTCTACAGAGTTTTCAGGTCTATTGGGCCAGTGTGTTTATCCTTCCAAATCAGGTTGTTTATGATGTTAAGCGGATTCTGTGTTCTTTCTTGTGGAAGGGGCGCGAGAGCGAGCAATTAGGGACTAACGTGGCTGGCTTAGTCTGAAGTGTGTATTCCTTTGAGGGAGGGTGGTTTGGGTGTGCGTCACTTGGCCTCTTGGAATTCTACCGCTATAATATAGCTACTATGGCTTCTCTTTACGCGGATCATTCGTGCTTCGCCTCTATTCTCTTTTTGTTGGTCGGGATATTCTTTTTGTCCGGGACGCTTTTCGGCCTCTGGTTCGGTTTGTTATTAGAGGGCATGACGCTTGGCTTCCGGGAGGTTCGATTTATCCGAGGTTTGGTGATCGAATTATCTATGATGTTGCAAGCTCATCCCGGCGAAGGTTGCTTATTTTATGTTTCCCAATGGTTCGTGGCGCTGGCTTGGGGGGTTGGTTGATCTTCGGCAGTTGGTCCCTAAGGTTTCATCTGTGCAGGTTTTAGTTTAGAGGGTTGATGTGCCCATTTGGATTCCGGTGCGTCGGGTCTCTTCTCAGTGTCGAGTGCGTGGGGTGTGTTGCGGTTAGCTCGGCCTTCTATTCTTTGGTTTTCTTGTTGGTTTCGTTTGGTGGTAACATTCTGAAGCATTCTTTCATTGCTTGGTTAGCAAGGCGTGATCGGCTTGCTATGAGGGATCGCTTATGTTGTTGGGACTCTTCTGTTCCTGCTTCCTATGTGTTTTGTGCTAGCATGGAGTCCCGGGATCATCTATTCTTTGAGTGTCCCTTTAGTTGGGAGGACTGGTCTGGCATGATTGTTTGGGCTGGTTCTTCTTACCGAGATTCATATTGGTCTACGAAGCTTATTGTATTTGTCACATTAGTGCCGGGAAGTTTGCTCGTCGTCATGTGTGGTGCTTGGCCTGGACTTCTACTGTTTCTTTTATCTCTAGGGAGCGGAATGCTAGAGTTCATGCAGGTGGGGTGAGTCGGCTGCCTTCTGTCCTCATGCACACCTTGAAAGCTTAGATCTATTATCGTTATACTACCTGGCCTGGGAGCTGTAGTTTAAATTCTGGTCCTATGTTTATCTTGGCCTAGGATTTGTTTTCTTGATTTAATTTTTCTTTCTTCTTGTCTTGTGTTTGCCCTTTGAGTGTTGTGTCTTGATCTCGAGTTGTGAGATCCTACGTTTTTTGTTTAATATATTTACCTTTGAAAAAAAATAAAAAAACCGTACGAAATGCCTGAGTATATGTAGTTCCAATTTTGGCTTTAAACAATGTTTTAATTTTACCTTTAATCTTTAAATTTTTGTTAGATATTTTAACTAAAATTTTATAAATGATAGATAAAGATTTCGTGATACGTTTGAAAATTTAAAAGCTAAAAAAATTAAAACGAATTATATTTTATATGATTTAGCCTTTTATTTTTTACACTTAAAATATATTTGATTGCTAATGTTGGATTGTTTTTCGATCTAGTTTCTATGCTTTAAAAAGTTTAAATTTAATCCTTTATGTTTTAATAATTTTCAATTATATCATATTTTGTTGGATATTAAAATGAGTTGATTATAAACTTAAAATTTAAAATTAGTTTTAAAATATTAAAAATGAAGCAAGAACTATATTGGAAAAAAGACACCCAAACTTTTACCGTTTGTTTGGCGTCAATAAAGTTTAAGAAATTAAATTATGTGATTTGAATTCTAAGAAATGATTTTAAATTCCTTATCTTGTTTGGGAGGGGAATGATTTGAAATGAAATAAATTAAAATTTTTTTGTTTGGATGTTTGCTGAAAATGAAAAGAAAATAAAAATTTTACTGATTTGGACTTTTAATTTAAATTTATTATTTATAAGTTAAAATATGACCGGATTAAATTTGTAATTTACTTTGAAATTATACGAAATCCCTCGAAATCTGGATTATATAATTTACTTTATATAATTTTTTTTACATAAAAACTGGACTTGAAATCTGCCAAAATCATGAGATGTCAAACCGCGGCATTCATTTGAAATCCATAATGATTTTGAAATGTCTCAAAATGTGGGATACCAAAGACAACATTAGGACTATAATTTAAAACATATATTTTACCTATTTTCAAGTGGGGGATGGGAGTTTGGTTGACAAAGCACAAAGAATGTGGAAGAAAGAATTGTTGGGTGAGTGGTGTAGAAGAAAAGGAAGAGAAAAAGTTGTTTAGCTTTTCACAAAATCATCCACATTCAATTAAAGTGGATGGATTGCCCAATTTCATTTCTACCAAGTACTCCCTTCCTTGACACCAGACATACATAAAAAATTGTTTAGATATGCATCGAACTCATGAAATTGTTCCAACGTAGATAAAGATCTTGTTTACCATTCTTGACTCTTGTATTCATGGTGTTGGGGTTATGAAATTCTTTTTTTTTTTATTAAAAATGAAGAAAAGGTAACAAGAAACAAGATTAATTATATTCTAAAAAAATATTTTCAATTTTCAATTTATATTTTCAAACATATTTTCAATTTATATTCTAAAAAAAATAGAAAGTTGTTTTGGAAAAAATCACCTAAGATTAATTAGGTTACAAAGGATTTGTTTTGTTCACATTTCTTGTTTCAACATTATTATTATTATTATTATTATTATTATTATAATATTCGATAACCATTTTGTTTGTTTCTTGTTCTATTTCTTTTAATTGAAAAAAAAAACAGTAATGCATTTCATAATTATTTCTAATTTTTTGTCCTCAGAAATATTAAAAATAAAAGACATATATAAAAAATTACTTTTTAATAAAAATATTAAAAATTGTGTTATATTTATTATTCATTTTATAAGTGAATTGATAAAACAATATTTTTATTTGTGTTTCAAAAACTAAAAATGAAAATTAGGAACTCGTTTTTGTTACAATTTTGAAAACGTTTTTTTAAATACAGGAAACAAGAAATAGGAACAAGTACCAAGTATATTAATTTTTCCAAAGCTGAAAACAAGAAACAAAAACGCTAAAAAACGACCCTAAACTACTCCCACTACATTAGACTAGGGGTGTTCACGAGTTGGATTGGGTCGGGTTATGGGAGTTTTTTGGACCAACCCGAATTTTTGGGTTGGATAGATTTGAGAACCGATAGAGCCGAACTTGACTGGCAACCCAACCCAACCCAACCCTTATAGTTTCGGGTTATATCGGGTTGGGTTGCCAGGTTGAGACGAAATGAGGGGAAGAGTGCCAAACAAAAAATTAGTATCGAAGAAAACCCAACCCAATGCTCAAACTGCACCAGCCATCGAAGGAAGATGGAAAGGGGAAGGTGGGACAGTAGGGATGGGGGCATGAGAGAGTCTCTGTCCCCGTCGAAATCGAGGGTTTAGGGTTCCATCGAGAATAGAGATTGAAGATTTACAGATAAGAGGGGATCAGAACGACGAAGAAAAAATCGTTAGCGAAATCGGAGAAGACGAAATCGTAAGCATGAAGAAGACTTATACATCAGAGATTAGGTTGTGACCAATGTACTCGAATCTTGCGACGGAGTTGTTTGTGCTCGATATATTTCCGATGGTCTACCTCGCCGCCGACGATTGCTTCCGGGGACGATCATAGTCTTAGAAATAGTTCTAGAGAGAAAGGGAGATGAAAGGAGGGGGAGTGAAGGAGACGGGAGAGGGAGATGAGGTGGGGGGGGGGGCCATCTGGAGGAGACAAAGGGGGAAACGAGGGATGAGAGGCGACAGAACTGTGATCCCGTCCCAAACCCTAAATTTTACATATATATATATATATCTTTTCTTATTATTATTATGTAAATGTCAGTCCGATTCGGTTTGGATCGAGAAAAATTTTACTCAACCCGTGAACCGAACTGAGTTTTCGATTCTACCAAAAATCAACCCAACCCGACCCAATTTATTTTTTAACCCAACCCATATGGTTCGGGGTTAGTTCTTCGGATTGTCGGTTTTTTTGAACACCCCTACATTAGACCATAGAGTTTCATTCCATCATGTCATGAATTACAAGCTCTTAACTCAACTCATATAACTACACTTCATAAAAAAATTACATGAGACTTTGCTGCTGAGGGATTAACTCATTCAAAAAGTTTATATACATATTACCTTTTGTAAATATTATCTTCTTTGTTACAATTTAATAACATAATGACATGAAACCATACTATATCCAGGATCATCACAAACAAATTTACAGCTACAAAACAAGGAGCAAATGATACTCATCTTAGAAGCTCAAATGACTGTCCTCGAACGACTTCGCCTGTGCCATTAGCGGAGTTCAAACTAGAGCCTCGCCGAAGCATCCTCTGCTTCCGAAGGCTCTCGTGGCACGAGTTGAAGAACTCGTGCTTCAGAGCTTCCTCTGCAGTAATCCTTAGCCTCGGATTCACTGTCAGACACTTATCCACCAGATCGAAAAGCGATCTCGGGATGAGCTTGAAAAAATCTGGTCGCCTTGTGTGAGCCTTGACCCAGCTTTGCAAATCCATAGCTGGGAAGGACCGTATGTGGAACAACTCCTGCAACATTTTGAAAACTTTCACATTAGTGAACCAAAATAAGCTCACAAGCAATCTATCTCATCAGTAGGCTTCTCAAGAAAATGTCAGAACAGGTGAATGTATAAAGAACCAGACTACTGGTCAACTGGACATCTTCTCGTTTCCACAAAGGATTAGACTCAATGAACGAACGAATCAACCGACCAAAAGATCAGTAGCTTACATACCATCCTATCACCGATATTGCTGTTTGTAATCAACTCATAAACAGATAGATAGAAGGAACGCAACTGGTCAGGATAGCTTGAAAGCTATTTCAAACATAGGTGCAAGGTTGGAAGGTAAAGCTTTTAAGATATTGAACGTAGAAAAAAATAAAGGATGAAGAAAAGGAAATGACGTATTATCATTTGATACCTAACAAAAAGTGGAGCGAAAGAGGAAAAAACTTGTTTATAAGAGAATGAATGATGAAGGGATTTTTTGTTGAAAGAACAAAAAATGCAGATCTCAAGGAGTCTGGACAAGCCTTTTAAAGATACTCAATCACAACAATTACAATCACAATCACAACAATTATAATCATGTTTTTTCATGCTTGAGTGGTTCACAATATGAACACGTTTCGGATGACTTATAAATTCCGAAAAGCCAAAATCTCAATCAATTTATTGCTAGCAAATTAAAAATCAAGACTCTTTTTCCTTCAGAACAATGGAAATTTATAAAAACAGGAACTTCTTGCTTGAGATAAGATGAAGAAATACCCCTGGAAATGCAGATTCACGATCATGTAATTTGGCCACCTCCCATAAATCTTCACTGCCTCTCAATTTAGCAATGTCTTTTATATTCCTACCATGATTTATAGAAGTCAGAAATGCCACTGCACAGGAACAAAACGCCAAAAAAAACAACTTTTGATTCATGTTTGGCATGAAATATTACTGTTCAGGGTCTCCAGTAAAAGGACTTCTTCCAACCATTAGATAGAGAAGGGTAACACCAGCAGACCAGACATCGACCTGAGGCCCTTGATGCAGGGATCTGAATAAGACCTGTATAATTACGTACATTGATGTCAATTCCCCGACAAAATAGTAGTCGTATATGAACCCGAAAACACATAACTACAAAAAAGAATTATGAATTTTGTATCAAGGTAACAGTAAATAAATCACCTCAGGAGCTCGAAACCCCTTTGTCCCAGCACAAGAGCCCTCTCTTTTACGCTTTCCATCTCCTGGAAGTAACTTTACTTGAGAAAGTGAACATAGAATCCAGATACTTGAAAATTAGAGCATTAATCTACAAACCTTTACTTTTTAGTACCCTAGAACCAGCTATAGGAACACCAGAACAATGGACCAGCATTGGGCTTGGCGATATAATTTTGTTGTCTTCCTTGCCTGGAGGAGCGGCTATCCTTTTCCGTCGTAAATCAGAACTATTTTGGGTGACATGGTCAGCACTGCGTAATGCATTTTGCACCAAACTTAGCAGTTCCTTTCTTCCTTGACATGGAAGAGGCTCCCTCTTAGTTTCTGTGGAAGGCGTCCTAGCACTTGTTACATCCTTTGCAGAGGTTATACCAGATCCATCTGCACCCTGGCTTCGAATTGCATTCCCACCACCCATATCTGGATAATTTTTCAAGGGTACGCAACTTCTCCTTTTCAAGTTCTTATCATGTTCGCTAATCTGCTTAGATGTTCCTGTTTCCCCCTTGCTGAGAGATACAAAACTCCTGAAGTTCTTTTTGTCCTTCACTGCTGACACAGCATGAGAGACAGGAACATGATCCAAAGATGCATGATGGCTTGAAGTTGATTTACCTAAACGAAGTAGATTAATTAATCAGATTAAGTGAATTACATTAAAGTGTGTATAGCCTAACAAGATAAAAACCCATCAAAAAGGGATTTACTATCAGTTCGTAAGATTCCTGTAAAAATGTAATACAAATATTGTCTTTAAATCTTCATTTTTTTCATTGGCAAGTGACGAATGACTTCAGGAATTAACCTAAGAACGCAGAGTGTCAAGAAAAAACTTACTGGCCATGGAGTACTTCTGCTGTAAATCCTGCAAAAAAAACATCACAGAATATTAGGATTTTTTAAATTAACGTTCAATCAATGGAGGTAAAAACTTTACTAGATGTTAAATAGCAAAGGAAACGCAGAGACCAACCATGGCAAGGTTAAAATCAATGAGGTAGCCTTTGTTCTGCTTCCTAGAGAACAGGAAGTTACCAGGCTTAACATCTCTGTGCATGACTCCCTAAAATTGTCAATGCGAACTAGTTAGACAAAATACTCTGTAAAGAACTGCATTGCACTTCCATTCAGGCACAACTACTTACAGTTACAGCAACACCTCACCTGCTTATGTAAACATTCTAAGGCCTTAAACAAGCAGTAACCGTACCACTGTAGCTGAACTAAATCAATTTCTTTCTTCAAAACCTACATATTAACATAGGACAATAAAAACAATTTGATTAAATACTAAAAACTAAGTAAAAATTTAAAGAGAATTTAGATACGGCTAACTACTTTCAGGTACCAATTCTCTATCCTCTAGAACTAAATTTTAGCTTAAAATACTATTTTGGTCCCTATACTTTGGTACTTATTCTATTTTAGTCCATGTACTTTCAAATGTCTAAATTTAGTATCTATACCATCAATAAACCTTAAAATTAGTCTGAGTTCACAGTTAACTTTTCCTAAAGAAAATATAGTCTCCAATTGCCTCCCCGCATCCTTTCTTGAATGAAAATTTATTTTATAAGGTTAGATCAAACTTAACTTCAAATTAACGATGAGGACTAATTTTAAGATCTATTGAAAGTAGAAAATACTAAGACTAAATTTGGACTTTTAAAAGTACAAAAACTAAAATGGAATGAGTCTTAAAGACAGGGATGAAAATGGTTTTTTAACCTAAATTTTATCGCATGAAACTACTATCCATAATTTGTGTTCACTTTCCATATTACTAACCAACTAAATAATTCAAAATAGTAACATAAAAATGATTGCCACATATTATATTTGAATTTCAAACAAATTACCTCGGGTCGGTCATGTTCAACATGTTCTAGAATAAAGCACTCGCTGTTGCCACTACTAAAGGACCCTTCATACTTGATTATGAAGTTCCTTCCTCTGCATGAAAAAAAACATCAATATGACATTGCGATTTATAAAAGCTTATGTTAATCAAAGATAGTGTTGTAATGTTTCTTCTCTATATACATACCCAAACCGTTCAAGCATTTTTAGCTCATTGTTAACATTGTGCTTGTGAGCATTGACATGGGGACCTGAAAATGCAAGTATACAACATTGGTCATATATTTTCATTTTTCAGTAAAGAAAAATATTTCTTCCAAAGAATAAGAGTTATAATTTATTAAATACGAATCTAACTTGAGAATAAAATATAGAACTATTATTGAAATAATTAAAAATGGACCGAAAGACATGGGACAAAATCAAAAACGAGTTTTATCTAACACGATACAGTCACATTCCCCCTTGGACCAGCTCCTAGTAGTTTGATCCAGTAGAAACTATAGAGGATTCATCCTTTTGACTTGCAGACTTGTAAACAACTACACTTCCTGAATCCTAACTACTTCTAGACAGCACCAAATTAGAGAGCAAAATTGAGCAGTAGACTACAATTTAACTAATTATTAGGTCCAAAAGCACCTGAGTTCTGGTTCAACTTAAATCTATGCACTCATTTTTTAGGTGCATGCATGTAGTTAAATTTTCTGAAAATAATTGAAGAAAATCTTCCTTTTGCCCCCATGTTCCCAACTTCTCATCGAGATTTGAGCCTAACATGCATTTCCAACCATCCAAGGAGTTATTATTAAAATAACCAATAGTTCATGAATGTAATAACCAAAGAAAAAAAAAAGGACGAAGACAATAATAACTAAACATATTTCGACAAACTTGGCAGCTTACATTTGATAGCTATCCGTTTCCCGTCACTTGTTCTTCGAGCCCTGTAAACAGTTCCATAGCCACCTGAATACGTTGTGGACAATATTAGGAACGGTGGAAATAAGAAGAAATAGGAATCTGCCGTCAGAAAGATAAGCAAAGGATAGTAGCATACCAGAACCTTCTTCTTCCTCAATGATGAAAGACTCAAACTGAGGAAATGATGTTTTCTCCAACTGCTTCAACAGAGCAATCATTAGAGATTTTTTTTCTACTACAACCGTACATAGCCAATAGCACATTTTAGCTCAAGCCTCAATTCTCGTTCAAGGAGCTATCAATTAAAAGTAGATAACTAAGGTTGTGTAAAACGAGTGTTAGAGAAATATTACCTTCAGAGATGCAGTGGTAGAATCCAAAGGATTCTCCTTAATACGCACATTCTCATTTGAATTCTTCTTAAACTTATGCACCTTGGACTGCTTATGGACACTGTTGTAACGGTTTTGCTGTTCAGGAGGGGGGTAAAAACCCTCCTTATTGATTGCTGGCGCCATGAGAACTTCCTCTTGAGATAGAGTGCATTTTTGTGATCCTTTAAGTTCCCCAAAGGTCTTTACAGGTGGCTTCTGATTAAACGATTGGTCAGGTAACGAATTGGGAATTTGAATTTCGTCTTTCCTGGATATGTCATCTCCATTCATGTATGATATAGTTACTGGGTTTCTCAAGTCTAGAAAGTTTCTTTCTGCTTCATCAGTAACTGCATGCCCTTCCAAGTGAACAATATGGTTCTCTGTTGTTCTAGTATACTCGGAACAATTTTTTGTCTCGCACATCTTGTTTTTGTCATCTTCTGGCTTCCATCCCAAAAGATCATAAGGCTGCATATCATCTCCAAAGCACAACGCAGAGGTGTTTCCTGATTTATAGGCCAATATATTGTTTTTATCAAGAACTTTGTCATGAGGAAGTGTGTAAGTGGAGCTACATGGTGGACCCAAAGAAAGATCGAGGTTACATGAAAATCCTCTCTCTGTGTGCCTTGAATTTGGTATACTCGAGTTTTTTTGGACTTTTTGCATGTCACAATCATGTCCATTTTCACTTGCAGGCCCGGCATCATCTTGGTTCGTAGCTCCATTTGTTTGAACAACATCATCAGCTCCCATTCGTCCAGCATAATTTATCAAAAGGTTCGGAAAATCAGCATAATCAAGAAACAAGGGAACTTCATCAATTTTAACATCCGAATGTCCAATTCCGAGTTTCCCAACAGGCAAATCAACTGTCAGTGAACTTGAACTGGTGAGAGTTACATAGTCAGCAGGTACCTTTATGCAGGGAATAAAGTCAGTTGTATTCTGCACTTAATAAACTGTAAGTTCCAAACTGAAGTCAAGCATGAAAAAGTCATTATCTTGTAGAACATCGCGCAAAATCAAAACAAATTAAAGACCAAAATTGTCGCAAAATTATGAAATTCCTATAATTCCTGGTTTACCATGCTTCTATTAGAAAAATGAAACCATCAAGCGATTCAAAGATAAGGAGTCCAATATAAATAATATTCACAGTTGTTTCACTGAGTCACCATTAACTCAATCAACGTATGAATGTCCATAACTAGAATAAACATATACATATATATATACATATACATAAAAGAAATGCCGAAGGGATAAATGGTCAGCAACCAGATTGAACTATTTGAATTTGTAACACTAAGAAGTCATTTTTGTCACTGCTGATAAGAATTTAACAGTTTCAAACTAAAGAGAAGCATCTGGGTCCTTCAAATACATCTAAAGAATATGTGAAGAGGAATTGAAAGAGCAAAATTGAAAAGTACCTCAGCCAAACTATGCGGAATCCTTCTCATTAATGACAAGCAACTTCCATTCCCTGCAACAATGCCGTCAATCATCTCTACTCGGACTATGAATGAAGTAACTAAGAAGATGAATCGAAAGCAAATAAAGAAAACAAAAAACAAACCCTAAACTCGTACCATTTCCAGGAGCTGAAGTTAACATCCGTTTAGCAGCAACAGACACTCCACAATCAAACACTGATCTTTTCCGTTTCCTAAAGTAGGTTTTAACATCGCTACCCCACAACCTATTTGGCTCCAGAAGTCCGAAATCCCGTCTCAAAAAGTCGCACCCAGTCACTGCCTTCGAAAAGTACCGCCCCACAGCTGCGATTGCAACCATGGAGATCAAAACAAGAGCATTATCGGCTAGACAGACAGGAGAACTGGGAATGGAGCATAGATATCGAACAAAATCCGGTGTAGCACTGAACAATTCGCATCTCGCAGCGAGTTCTTCTACAGAAGCAGGGCGACCAATATCCAGTAGTATCGTACATAGATGCCAAGCTTTCTGCAGTTCTACAGTGCTGCGGAGACCGAACTCAGCCGCAGGATTAAGAGGAAAGTAATCAGCCATAATTTGCAAACGATGAAATCAATTACACAACAAATTGAAGCTCCCAGATTCCATATCTACTCCACACTGCTCAACCTGAAGCCGAACTCCTCAGATCTGCGTTGGAGTTGAAGAAACCGATCGAAGATTTGGAGAAACGTGAGAGGCAAAGATTTGGAGGAGAATTGAAGGAAACTGTGGGCAGAGGATTAGGGCCAGAGAGAAGAAGCGGGAAACGAAGAATCCGAAGAAAGTTGTATATTTTTTTTTTTGAGGGATTGGACTTTGGGGGAATTCCCGCCCTTTTTTCTGTTTGTCTACTTGAATTACCAATAACCATGGATAAAATAAAACCGGACAAGAATAATAATAATAATAATTAATAATTAAAGGTAATATTGCACCAACTTTTCTAATCTACAACCGTGGAGGTTCAGTACAAACGTAGAAGAAGGGAGTCTAACTCAAAAGTAACTGGTATGTGCCTCCAATCGTATTATACCCAATTATGAAGTATATTAACGATAATATACATATAATAAAGTATATCAATTAGTATATTTAGTGTAGTTGATATACTTCATATTAAATGTATTAGTTATTCATTAATTTTAGATATATTAGTTATGTCAATTATATACTTTGTTGGCACGGGGGCGTGCATTGAATCCACAGGGGTTCCAGCCCCCTCTCCTAAAGTTAAAATTCTATATTTATTATATAAATTTACTTTTGGGTCAGTGACACTTGCACGTGCCAACCCCCTTAAAGTTAGTTGCATGCCTACGTTTGTGCCCTCTTTCCGAGCTTGAGTTTGGGTGTTTTTAATTCCTTTTCATTTATATATAGTCCTCATTTTTATTTCTTATATAATTTGGGATTTTTGAATGTGTAATTTGCATTTTTATTTATTTTTTCATAATTCGTGATTTTCGCATGTGTAATTCGCATTTTGTGTTAGCCGCACGTGTTTGAGCTCGCGTTTGGGCGCTTTAACTTTTTTCTTACGTAATTCGCATTTTTTTTCATAAGGTGTGATTTTTCCATATGTAATTTGTATTTTTATTTATTTTTTCATAATTCATGGTTTTTCCATATTTTTTTCAATTCAATTTTTTTCGTGAGTTTTATAAAAGAGAAAAATTTCGTCAATTTTATTTTTAAAGAAGGAAAAGAACTCATAGATTAGGTCAATTTTTAAAAAATGAAACAAAAAAAATAGAAATGACAAATTTTCTGGAAAAATGTATCTTTTTTTTTTTTTACAATCCAATATGTAGATTTAAAAAAATGAAAAAGAATAAAATATACCTCTTGGTTGGAGACATATGTCAATTACCGCTGAACTATGTTCACTTTGGCAATACAATATATAAGTTGCTAGGACATTTATGGGATAATTGTTGCCTGCAATTTCTTGACTTATTTTTGTTTTCAATTTATACGTTATCGTTACATATAGGTAATTTTTTTTTAATTATTATACTGATATTTTTTTTTCTTTCTTTAAATTATCATTTTCATATTCAATTGTTCTTATTTTATATAATTTTTTCATTTCAATTTTGCACTATTAAAGAAGTCGAAATTTTCGAAGATTCATTGTCAAAGTACATTTTATTAACTTTACATCTTATATAATATTAATTTTACTATTTGACGTTATTTTAAATATAATAGTTAGTAAAAGCTTGGACTATAATATAAAATTGTCATGTTTCAACTGCTTTTTTACATATAATTATTGTCATTCATATTTTATGTGTTTAAATTTTTATATTATTTTTATTAATATTCTTGTAGATTTAATTTGAAATTTAAATAGAGAGATATTATAAAAGAAAATCGATGAAGTCATCATCTTGAAAAATAATACTAATTCTGATAGATATTTTACATAAGTTAATTTAGAAAAACTACCGTCAGATCCCAGTCTAAAAACTAGAATTGTTTATTACAATTGTAATATTTACAAAAAAATGAAATTGACAGCCTCAGAATGAACCGGTAGAAGTACTTATTTGTAAATTAGTATGAAGCTCCTTCTCAACAAACTTTCTTGACAATTCACTGCTTAAATATTTAATGTATTAGTCATGTGACTGATATACTTCATATAAGTTATTTTAATGATATACTAAGTATTTGGTATATCAATTATATAGTTGATATTAGACATGTACATTGATCAATCAGGGTCGATTTGGCATGGGAATCGATACCGAAATTGACCTAGTCAGTTTCCAAAAGTAGAGAAGCCAACCGTCCTTTTTAGATAATGAAAGAAATTTGAAAATAATAAATGAAATCAATCATGAAAACCGACGCATTTAAAACCAACGCACAATAAATGTGTTGGTTTTCCAAATGCCACTGCACGGTGGTTGTTTGCAGTGACCTTTCTTTTTTTCGGGGTGCAGGCTATTGCACATTTAAAACCTCTCTTTAACTTTTTTTTTTATATATATAAGTCGATCAATCATTCGTTTTCCATAAGACCGACTGACCGACAGCGGACTGACATATGCTAACGAACCCCTTTCGATTCGATCGGTTTTAATTGATCAGCTCGTTGGGCAGGTATACTTGTACATCTCTAACTGATATACCTAATATCACGTACATTAGTGAAATATTTCATATTAGGTATATCAATTTTTGAAAATAATAAAGGCAAAATCAGAATAAAAAATGAAAATAACTAACCTTTGTTATATATGTAAATATGACAAATGTTTTTGCTACCCATTAAGAACTTTTTTTAATGTATAATATTTTACGGCATTTAAAATTTAGTATCTATTGTCTAAAAGTGCATGCAAATGCATGTGCATGCACACACACAGATGTGTGCATAGGCGCATGAACACATCTAATTATGAAATAAAATCATTAACATTTTTATTTATTATATTTTATTTAAAATGTAAAAATAATAAACATTTTTTTTCTTCTCCTATCAACAAGTTCTTAACATTTATGACTTTTCATTTTTTCACATTTTTTTGTAACACCCGTAGTTTTCGTTAATTTTTATACATAGGATAATTGGCCGTTTAATTTTTTTTTTTTTGAATTAGACATAAAACTTTTTATTAATTAAATTAATATATTCTAAAATGAAATTATTATTTTAAGATTTAGTTTAAAAGATAATTAAAATATCTATTAAGACATTTCCTAAATCAAAAAGGAAAAATATAATAGAAACTATTTTAGAATTTGAATTGAATATTATTTGTATAAATAAGATCATACCATTCTCTCTCGCCAAGCCTTTCTCTCTGAATTTTGCAGCCACTATCTTCCCTCTTATTTAAATTCCATAAGGCAATAGTATCAACTCCTAATTAATTTTGGACCACTATTGAGGTAAGTGGTTTTGCTTTCAAAATGACTAGGTTGTAAAATTTGTGTGATATTTTATTTTAAATTATTTATTTGTTTATAATGTATATGTATGTAATGGTCACGTCATTATTGACAAAATTATATTTTATTAAATTTGAGGGACAATTATAAATTATCCCTAAATTAAAATTAAAGACAAAAAATGACAATTCTCAAATAATGTCAAATGTCTTTCATTGGGTCCTTTGAATTGGATTTGATTGGTAGAATTGGGTCATACAAAGTTGGGCTCACAATCAATTTAGTTTTCAAATCCATTTGATGATATTTTTGCCCGAAACCCAAATTACCATAAGAGCATTATGTGGATTGATATTTAAATTTGAATAAGTCTAAATTCACTTACAGAACGTGGTTGTGTCCAAAATCATCTAAGCCCAAATATTTTGAAATTAAATTGGGTTCATAACCCAAATAGAGTCAAAATTCATGGGTTGGATTCAAAATCACCCAAGCCCAATTCCTACTAAAGTCTATGGGAAACTTTATAAATAGAGGAGTCTCAATCATTTTAAAGAGTTCAGAAGTTGAGAATTTGAGAGAATTCAAACATCAAATTGAAGACTCTCTCTAAAGACTTGGAGATTCGAAGATCAACGTGAAAACTTTGAAAACTTGAAGACTTTTGAAGTGTATAGAACTTGGATCCAAGTTCAAGAACAAGCATCTCAATCTTCACATCAAGTTCGAGAGGAAGAATTAGATGATAAAGACTAGATATTGAATCAACTATACAAACATACAACAACATAAAAATTCAACTCCACGAAAATAAATTTCTCCCAAAATCTCGTGTGAGCAAATTGCACGCCTAGTGGGACAATCTCTACCTCTCATCTCTTTCTCAAGACTCAAAGTATTCTAAGAAAAGTAATGGAATTTAAAGAGGCTTCTATAACGACTGTTATCATGAGTAACCTTCATATGAGTCATATCACCCATGGTTGCTCTTATGAATTCCAACTACGGAAAAATCAAACTCCTCCTATTGTTGCTAGCAAACTAACGATGCTGCTAGAATTATCTATTGAAGATGAGTTTCTTGTTAATCATAACCTCTAATTTGATCCTAATCCTAACATAGTCTCTGTTATGATGACAGATGCAAGCACCATGGATAGAAAAATGGCAGAAATAGAGAGGAAAATTAGAAACCTAATGAAGGCAATCGAAAAAAAAATTCTCAAATCGCCTCTCTATAGAATGGGTTGAGAGCCAAGATACTGCTGAATCAAGTTAGACCCCAGTTGTCAAAGATAACAGCAAAGGGAAGACCATCTTGCTAGACGATCAACCACAAAACTTAGTTTCAATCCTTCACTCTCTGTTCAACAACTCCAGGATATGATAACAAACTCTATCAAAGCTCCATATGGCGGATCCTTTCAAAATACTCTCTTGTATTCAAAATCATATTCGAAGAGAATTAACAACTTGAGAATGCCCATTGGGTATCAGTCTCCTAAGTTTCAGCATTTCGCAGGAAGGGCAATCCAAAACAACACATTGCTCACTTCCTTGAAACCTGTGAGAATGTTGGTACTAGAGGTGATTAATTGGTCAAGCAGTTCGTACGTACATTGAAAGACAACGCCTTTGATTGATATACTGATTTAGAGCCTGAGACGATCGAGAGTTGGGAACAACTTGAAAAAGAATTCCTAAATCGCTTCTACAGTACGAGGTAGATTGTCAGCATGATGAAGCTCACTAATACTAGACAATGAAAACGTAAACCCGTTGTTTAATTGAGAGTTTTGAGTCTTGATTGCAAAAATTGGCTTACTGAACTATCTGCTATCGAGGTGCGTACTCAAGGTATGCATCTGTTACAACTAGTAAGATTAATGTCAAGGTGAGTAACTAATAAATTAATGGGTGGACTTTATCTTTTGTTATTGTCATGACTATTTTTAATGCAAGATTACTTATACTTGTTAGTTCAACAAGCATTGTATATGAACGCTTATCAATGATGTAATTTTGAACCTGATCCTCAAGAATAATAAGTTTAGTAGTTGAAAAATCTTTAGGATAAAATTGGGTGAGATGAATAAGTTTTTATCTTTCAAAAGCAGTAGATGAGTCGCTCGTATTCAGGCATGTTACACAAAGAAGTAGTTCAATACTTGTTTTAGTAAATCGATTATTCAACTCTTGAAGTTTCATATCAATGACCTTGTAAAAACTCAACACGATAATGATGCATATTTGTGATTGTATGAGATTTTCGTCTTTTCCTCCCTTGAATAAAAAACATATAATCTATTTCAAGCATTTGAAAATATCATGCTTATCACAAAAATTAGAAACTTGATCTAACAATGAATCACAACCTAATTCTCTCATTGTTTGTAATCTTTCTTTACAAAACCTAACCAAATTCATTGCATTAACTATATCTTGATCTTTTCTCTATAGTGGCTGAGACAATTTATTTGTGATTCCCAAAATAACTTTCATAAGATGCATATGAAAACGAAAACAAATTACTGAATCAAATTTGTTAGAACATTCTCTTCATATATTTGTTTAGAATTTGACTCATCCTCTATAATTGTCTCGAGTACATCACCAATTGATGAAAACATTGTACTATAATGTGATTTGCATCATGTATCATTGTTTCTTGATTTAGTTCTCATCTACTTGATAACTCATCATTATCCAAAGCTTTAAGAGTTATAGCACTATGTTTTTCTCTTAGAATATCTCGACGTGTTTCTGATGCCCCATTAATATTTACCATAAACTAAAATAAAAAGACCATTGATTTTTACATGATTTTTTGTAATAGCTACCAAAGCTAGTTGGAGTTGATGAGAAAAATAATTAAGGTAAAATGCATATTCATTTTCTCTCAAAATTAGTGCTTTCAATCCATTGAATTCACCCTGCATATTACTTGTTCCATCATATCCTAGTCCTCACAAACTAGCAATGCTTAGCCCATGTTTAGAAAATAATCCATCAATAGCATCCTTAAACGACAAGAGAATATGCATTCGTAACATGTATAATACTTGCAAACCTTTCAATCACGTGTCCTTTATCTATATATCTCAACACAATTGCCATTTGCATTTTTTTATGATAGATCCTTCAATTCATCAATCAAAATTGAAAACAACTTATCACCAATATCTCGTATGTTTTCATTAAAAACTCCTACTACAATACAATTCACAACATCTTTTTTGTTATCTGGTTCAATCAATTTCAATTTTTCAAGAGCATTTCTCAAAGCAACAGTTTTAATGTCCTTACTATGGTGGCATAACAAACATAGGAGTTCAAGAAAATAACCTAATTTTTTTAATCTTCATTTTCACGAAATAGAAGCCCTTGTCGTAACAAAAATTGAGCACAATTAATTGTTGCAACTAATCGAGTTTGATAATCAATTTTTATTTGATCAGACATCTTACTAATTAATGTATTGATATGTCGTTTTTGCTTCAAAGGAGCTTCACATTTACTCCAAGCTTTGTAATGTCCACTATTTGGTCCACCAATATGAGTTTGTAGTTTCTCTTTTTTCTTCCAATTTGAAAATCCTTGACCAAAAAAATGACCACCTTCTTATTTCTCTCCAACTTCTAGTTTGAATAAATAACAACATAAACAAAAAGGCATCATCTTTTGAAATACTATATATTCTAATCAATTAGGATATTCAGTTAACCGTCTTGGCTGTAACCCAAATTTCTTCAATAGAAAAGTATATTTTTGAGGCTGGCAAGGTCTTTTTTGTAAATATGCTCTGCGAATTTGGTCTCAAATATTAAAATTGTAATCAACAATTCTAGTTCTTAGACTAGGATTTGTCGCTAATTCTTCTAAATCTATTTCTGTAGAATATCTATTAGGACTACTGATGTACTCAACCCTACCACAAGTGACTTAGGCAACCCTTGTAAGAGCAAGCACCTCCTAAACACACACAAGAACATCTAGTACACACACAAAGAATCACCCAAGGGAAAGAAGAAGGGACTTACCTTGAAGGTCAAGGCTTTGGATAGAGAGAACTTATTCTAGATCCAAAGTGAAACACTCCACAAGTTTGATGACGAACCTAAACTTGCATGTTTCAAAGGGTTTTGTGCAACTAGATCAAGATGCACCAATGCTCACAATTTTGGGAGTAGAGAAGAAAGCTCAATGACTATTTTCATTCATCAATAATCTAACCTCTCAAATGTATATAGGCAACTTGGATTTCTATAAAATAAAAGAAAAAAGACTTTAACTAAACCTAGACTAAATTAGTTACAATGGGGCATAACTATGTTGGGATTAGTACATTGATAGACCTTTTTAGAGATGATAATTACACAAATGGATTCATACTACAAAATTTACACTTTTGTCTTAAGATGGAACCCATATGCATTTTACCAATATAATATTTTTTATATAGATGTAATTATTATTAAGATATGAAAATTTAAAATGGAAAAATGGTTGATTTGGGGTTTACATTTTAAATCCCTAAATTTATGCACCTTTCCACTTCCCTAATTTTTAGTTATTTCTTCACCTTCTCCATTTGTCTTCTTTTTCTCTCGTTTTTCACCATTGTTTCCGGCAGGCAGTCTCCTTGTCTTCTTAACGTTCTCCGTCTTCGGCAGTCCGGTTCCAATTCACTCGCTTTTCACCATTGTTTCCGGTAGCCAGTTTTCTGCCATTTACGTTTTAAATATTCTAGGTTTGTTGTTTATTTCTGATTTTGGGTGTTTGATTTTTCGGGTATTTAAAAAGTATTCGATGGTAACGTCGTATATATTTGATTAGGTAGGTTATTTGCTTTGTTTGTTAATTGTAGAGGGATATAGTCGTATATACTTTATAGCTAGATATAGGTTATATCTCCATATAAGTTTATTTATAATGACTATAGTGTATTTCACTATTGTTAAGTGTATGTTGCTTAAGTTTATAGCCGGACATAGTTTATATTTTCATATAAATGAAAAGTTAGCCGGATATAGTTTATAAATATATATATCTTCATATAAGTATATGTTATAATGGCTAAAGTATTGAAATTGAGCCAAAAATTGGAATGAAATAAAAAAATATTTTGTAATAAATTTCATTCTTTAGTAGAATATATTAAGGAGTAAATTTGAGGATTATGAGAATAATTGAATATTTTGTAATAAATTTCATTCTTTGGTCGAATATATTAAGGAGCAAATTATGAGATTATGATAATTGATTTAGATCCCATAATAATTTAATGTTTACAAAATCAAATTTGGAACATTAATCTTTTGCATTTAAATAAAAGACTAATTATAATAAATATAAATGCCATAAATTAGGACAAATTTGGCATTTGGAAAAAGTTTTAAATCTAGAAATCTAAGACTGTAAAATTTGTAAACATTGGACATTTATGAAAATAAGTTTCCAAAACAACTCATCCAAGACATTATCTCAACTATGTTACACAAATTGAGGGGAGTTTCTCTAAATGGGTCTCTAAAGTGCATAAAACTCCATTCTTGGGCTTAGGACCTATTAAATAAATTATATATGAAGTCCAAAAGAAGATTACAAAACTAATTACATGAAAACACTACTTTAAGACTCAAACCCTAAATAACCCCTAAATTGGAGCTCTCATGTTTGGTGTCTTCATGTTCCCTTGAAGTTCTTTTCTCCACTTGTTCTCCATATTTATGAAGCTTGATAGATCTCATCATGTTGAAGTGGAAATTCTCTTCTTCATTTGTTGACCTTAATGTCATGATGTGCATTGCTTAAAGCATATCAACTACGATTACTTTTCTTCAATGGAGATGATGACTCGATCGATTTTATTTTATAATATATCTTATTCCAAATTAAATCTACAAGAATATTAATAAAAATAAAATAAAAGCTAAAACATAAAATAAGAATGATAATAATTATACGTATAAAAGCAGTTAAAACATGATAATTTTATATTCTATTCCAAGTTTTTACTAACCATTATATTTAAAATAACCTCAGCTAGTCAAATTCATAGTATATAATATCGTGTAAAGTTAATGAAAGTTTACCTTAAATAATTAATCTCTAAATTATCGACTTCTTTAGATTCTGAAAAATTCAAATTAAAAATTAAAGCATAATCGAATCTCGAAAATGATGATTTAAAGAAAAGAAAAAAGATATCAGTACAATAATTTATAGAGAAAATATTACCTATATGTAACAATAACGTATAAATTGAAAACAAAAATAAGCCTTGAAATTTCCAGCAACAAATCGACCAAAGACGACAAATGATCTATTAATTGAAAAGAATTTCTATAGGTTCAAAAGAGTAGGTGATGACTACACAATTTAAAGTTAGAGTTTTAAAAATCATGGATTTTTTTCCTTTTATAGAACTCAAGGAAAAACTGAATAGGAAAAATTACAGATAAATAAAAAAATCACATGAAAAATAAATTAACGTGTTAAAGGAATTTTATATTTTAATTATCAATATTCAAAAGTTCAAGGTGGTTCGAGCTCCCCTGAGCCTGCAGTATTGCCCTTGATCGTAAGTAAAACTTAGGTCAAGCTTTTAATTGCTACTAAACCCTTTTTTCCATAACGTCTATTATTCAATGAATATATACATTCGAATCCAACAAGCGTGTTATTCGAAATCATGTGACTCAACAAAAGGAGATTGATTGGGGGACATAATTATGGCTAGTGTCGTTTTTAGCTTGTTAGCAATCACTTGGCAATCTTATAAACTACATTACACAGACTTATTGGTCGTTAGTTGACCATTTTCCTTGGCTCCTTAATCTTAGGGATCAAAACTATGTGTGCTTTGTTGATATTTATATTGGATCCTCATTGTTGAGAATGTTGAGGCAAATTATGCTTGTATCATCTCCCACTATCTCCTAGTATTTTTTTTGATAAAAAAGAGCATTGACCCCATCCAAGCATGGAGCTTTAGTAGGGTGCAATACTCTTTAGTGCAAACTCGATCTTTGTTCTAGTGAACTCTTTCTTCAAAATCCTATTTTGTTCATCACTAACGTTATGTGGAATTCAATCCTAGATACTTTGGGTTGCTTCCATATTGGGATTAGAAGTGAAGAACAGTGATGCTATTTTACTTATCTTTTCATCCGAGCTAATTCTCCACCTCCCAAGATTGTCACACAAACCATTAATAAAATTTGTTTCTTTTCTTTTTTTTTTTGTCGCTCTCAGATGGAACCACTCAGTGTTCTTATCCCATGTTTTAACCACTTCTCATTGGATCGTTGTTTCGAGTATATCTCCTTCCTCCCCGAGCAGATTTTCCAGCTCTCTTCTTGCCTTTGTCCAATCATTGATCTAGTTATGGCCCTTCCTCTTTTCAAGATTATTTATCTCGTCCTTTTCCCAGTCTTCTTGTCCAAGCAAACTATTATCAATCTGCACTCCTCTAACTTTATCCAATTCTCCTCAAATCTCTGTGATATGCATTTTCTTTGTTTCGTCAATTCATAACTCTTTATATCCTTCTATGTTAGAATCAATCTATGGCCCGAGGCAATACGATTTATATAGGTCACCTTGAAATCCTAGTACCTGCAAAACATTCCAAAATTTAGTAAATATTTGTCTAGTCTACACCAAATAAGATTATTTGTGAAATGTTTATTAGTTCGCGTAAAGTCATCTCCTATATAACCCGAATCGATCAATTTACAATATCAATAGCATTTTTAAAGCCTCCATTTTGTTAGGGTTTTTTTAAACTGCCACTACTTTTTTTGAGTCCACCACAATTTCTGTGACGCCCGTGTAGAGAGGAGAGATACATGGATGAACTGGTACCACATCTAGATAAGAGGGATCGAAACATGGTTAAGAAAGGCTTAAAAGAAATTGATAGTTACTACCTATATACTAACAAGGTGTACCTTCCTTTTCGGTGGCTCAACCATAAAACTCCAAAGTTAAGTGTGCTTAGCTTGGAGCAATCTTGGCTCGGGTGACCTCCTAAGAGATTTTCTTAGGAAGCAATTCAACACTACAAGAAAATTAAGTATTTTCAAAGGTCACAACATTTGAAAAAAAATATAAAATAAACCTTCGATAAATCTTTTTTCGAAGGTTTACTCAACCATCAAAAAGTGTCAAAATAGGTCCCGTCGAAAATTCTTTTTCGAAAGTTTTGTTAACCTTCAAAAATTCATATTTTTCAAATGTTCAATTAACCTTCAAAAATTCATATTTTTCAAAAGTTATAAGCCTTCAATAATTGTTAAATTAGTTGTCAATAAATAGTTAGTTTCAATTACTTTTTTTGAAGGTTTTTATTATTTTCCAATGATCGTAATCTTATCCTCAACCATTTTTAAACCTTCAAAAAAAATTTTTTTATTGACATTTGTAAATCCTTCGAAAAAAATCAAGTAGAATAATAGCATTTTAAATTAATATTAATTTAATATTATTTGTTTAGAAAATTTAAATTACTTTTCCTGGTTAAAATTTATAATTTCAAAACTATATACATTACAAGCAAAATATTATTTACTATGACCAATAGTTACTGCAAAAACAATCAACAAGTAAACACGGTATTTCTAAAACTAATTCAAATAATAAAAATAATTCAAATCCCTAAAACAAATAAATTTTCTGACCTCTGCTTTAGAATTTTTTTCTGCATCATCTCAACCATCATTGCTTGAAATCAATGCTCAAAATGATTTTCTAATTCAATAATTTGATCTTTGAGTATACTTGTACCTCAACTTTTCTTTGTCGTTCCGATTCTTGAAGGCTTTGTTCTGACTCGTTAAGGTGTCGCTCAAAATCATGAACTTTGGAAGATGATCCAAACACACCGGCTCCATAACCTCGAACACACCCATGTTTCTCTGATCCAAAAACTTACACAAAAATCTCGTCGTCTTTCATGTCAAGTGTACCATCAATCACTTGAGAGGCATATGATTTGAGTTCCGACTAAAGACGTAAATAAAAAGTTTAAAGACAAAAATAAGATATTTTCTAGTAAGATGATAATAATATAGAGTAAAAATTGCAAGACAAATATCAAAGAAGATCATCTCAAATATTGCTTAATTAAGATTAGAAGTTCAGGGCATACTAATACAATTGGCAGAAACAGAGGATCGATGCAACATTTCATTATGAAAATCTTATTGGGTAGTGCTCAAAAATAAAACCTAAGATAATTTGTATATACTAAGGCTAGCTTAAGTCATATCAAGGAGGGCCCCCTTAAAACGATTTTCAACCTCTGTTTAGGCCTCTATTCATAAAGGACAAACTATTGTATATAATTTCAGGTCACATGGAAAAATACATGCAATCATTTGGAGAAAAAAAAATTGGGGGCATTATGCATTGTTTGCATCTTGAATTCTTCTTGTGTAGAAGAAAATTAAGCAAAATTTCCACCAAAAGGCAGTGTACTACTTTGTCCTAGGAGTAAATAAATCACTTCGGGAGCATTTGGTTCACAGATTTAAGAAAAGTCAAAGAAACTTCGTATTATAATCAACGATACTTCCCACTTGATACATAGCTACCAAATGGAAGAAAATAACAAAATATTGTTCTATTAATGTCGATGAATAACTTTACGGCTTTTAATTTAGAAATCAATTCATTTTCCAGTTTACATGTGCAATCAAACTCAAATGCTCCACTACAGCTGGGAACTGCGGAGAAATTGTTTCCTATATTATATGGTATTCAAATTGTATGCAAAACTTTTCCATTTGTAAAGAAAGTAACACAAGTAGAATTATAAATTTTAAAGTACAAAAAATACATAAACCTGTTTGTTTCATATTAGGATTTTAGATTTCAATTAGTAAATAAAATTTGCTAATTTAGGTCGTAGACTTTACCTTTGAGAATGAAATTGAATCGCCGACGATTTCGACTACAACGACCTCCTAACTCACGTTTTTGGACAGATCTTGAAATACCGCAATGGCCGCGTCACTACTGTGGCGATACCTTAGCTCCATCACGGATGACAGCGGAGTCTGCAGAGGCGTAGGATTCGTGAAGGCGATATTGCAGCGGCAAAGAGGTAACTCGAGTTGGATTTCAACCTAGCAGTAACTCGATGAACGTTTTTTCGAAAGGTATTCCTTTTTTTTTTTAATTTTTTTAGAAACTAAAGTAAATGAAATTACTTTTAATAATAATATAATATTATATTTCTTTCAACGGGTTTAATAAGCTTCGATTAAAAGTAAAATAATACTTATAAAAAGTTTTTTAACATTTTTCAAAGGGTTTTTAATCTTCTTCGATAAAAAGAAGTTGGTATTTTTTTTTAAATAAAACCTTTTTCAAAGGTTTCAAGCCACCTTTAGTGGAAGAAGTTAATAATTTCATAGCTTTTTCGAAGGTTTTCTCAAAACCTTCGATAAAATATCATATATTTTTTTTAAAAGCTTCAAATATTTGTCTGTGTTGTTTTTTTTTTAAGGTTTTCAATAACCTTCGATAAACGATAATACAATTTTCAAAGTTTTGATAAATTTGGATCTTTTTCAAAGGTTTTTTATAACCTTTGGAAAAAAATGCATAATTTTCAAAGATTTTCTAAAAACCTTCGATAAAATATCATATATTTTTCAAAGGTTTAAAATATTTGTTGATAAATGTATTGTTTTTCAAAGGTTTTCATTGACCTTTATAAAATAGTGGATAATTTTTGAAGGTCTTCATAATACCTTCAATAAAGGTTAACCTTTTTTGAAGCTTTTTAATAACCTTTGAAAAATGTACATAATTTTCGAAGGTTTTCTATAAACCTACGATAAAATATCATATATTTTTCAAAGGCTTTAAATATTTGTCGATAAATATATTGTTTTTCAAAGGTTTTCAATAACCTTTGATAAAAGGTGGTCGAAAGAGCTCAATCTTCTTGTAGTGTAAGTAGCTCAAATAAAGACGGTGATACAGCCTGGTTGCTGGAGATGCAGGGGAATTCCAGGACAATTAGGGCCAAATTCGGATTCCAAATTCTAGTATGAATCTTGGGCCTGGGGTGTTACAATTCCATTAAAATCGCCTCTTATAATCCACGACAAATTAGCTACTCAATCGAGACGTTCCATCAACTTCCAGGAATCTGTCGAACGATTTATGTTTCCTTTGTGCAAGTGTACACAACCGTTGTAGCAAGTAATAAAAGATCGAACCCACAAGGATTGATAACTAAACACTTCAACTATTACTTAAGAGAACAAAACAAAATTAACAAATATTTTTTGGATAAGAAAAACCAAAGGAACTCAAACAAAATAATGCATACATGATTTGCTTGGTAAAAATAAGGCAGAACCAAGCAGAACTAAATCGATTAAAGAAAAGTGTGAAATTAAGAGGTTAACTATTAATATTTAAAAGGGTAGGGGGAAGAGTTTATGTGACCTTTTCTGGCTACGTATACAATGCTACAACATTAATGATGTTGATATACACTGGCCAAACAGACATGGAGTCTTCCTAGAAATTCCCAGATTTTCTGCTATTAAGGTTTTATACAAACTCGACCGCATATTAGTTCAGTTTATAACCTTACTAGGTGAGCCCTATTCCTAAGTACCCCCATTCTAACTCAAATAGATATAGCATGAGTTGAAGCCAAACACTCCCTATTACAATTTTCCAAGAGTTAATAAAAAGATATCCCAACATGTTGATCAAGCACATTGAAAATAGACTATTAAGAGCAACTTCAACTCAATACTCTTCATCATTAACATAAGTAGCACAGTTTACAGCCCAAGAAAAGAATTCACAACATATTCCCTCTCACAATGGGGTTTAGCTACGCATTGCCATAAAAAGAAAGAAGAAGATCAACAAGAGTGAACACAATACAAACTGGAACAAAAGAAGAGAGGAGCTGAAGGATTCAGCTCCAAATGGATTATCTGCTCTTTGTCCGTCGAAGCTTCAGTGAATCTCCGTCTTCTCTTGTCCTCTTCGAGCACCTTGGGAGTTTTCTTGAAGTGAGAGTGAAGTGATTGGCAAAAAGTGTCTTGGAGGCTTCCTTAAATGTGAGTATTTATACCCCCTTTGTTTTTAGGGCAACAAACAGATAAAGTGGACCCCCAGCTCTCACTTCGAGGCGATTCTCCGAATTACGGGAAATTTGAATTTGTGACCCCTTCAATAACTGAAACTGGATAAATGACCCCATTTTTAAAAAACCTAATTTGTGACCCCTCCACCCCTTATTTATGATCCCTTAAATATTTTATTCATGGGAAAAGACCAATTTACCCTCATGGTTAATAAATGTGCATTTATGATTTCCACCTAACCATTTCACCAAACTGTAAACCCATATTTTACATATGTTTGAACTTGTTAATATTATAGATTATGTATAACTCATAGATCACGTTTTCAAAATCTGCTCAACTACGTACGTGTTTGATCTTTCTTTGTCCCCACACTATCCAAAATCATTGTCCCCACAATTTCACTTGAGGTATGTTACCTTTACACAAACTTTTGTACTCTATAATTGTTGAACTTTTTTGAAATATTTTCCCATTAATAGGTTCAACTACTAGATTTGGCTGTTGACAAAAAAAAAATTAGATTGTTGCAATTACTTCAATCCCGGATCTATACCTGG
>NW_019104681.1:106884-116928 GCF_001995035.1 Momordica charantia
TTTTACCCGTTATGAGCTAGCAAGGGGACCTAATGGACCTACAGATCAGAAGCTCCAATGATGCAAGATTAATCGGTCAAACTCATTGACCGAGTTAATCAAGATTCGTTAACTACGGGTCATTCCACTAAAGACTCGCGGTTGCACTCTTCTCACTGCAGAATGTTTTCGTGTCCATGGATATACGACCATTAATGACGAGTCAATCCTTCACGAGTGCTCGTAACTCAAGTTGGATCAAATTACCGTTTTACCCCTGAGTTACATCTTACTCCTTAAATACCACTGCTCCTCTAATGAACAACCCGGTTATGGTCCGACCAATAACCGGAAGTCCCTCTCGGGCCAATGAGAGGGTGGGGCCCCTTGTTCAAGTCCCGGAGTCAGCATTTAAGAGAACACTCATCTACTCCCCTAAAGTCGGGGAGGAGTGAATTCCATCTTGTGAAGTTATGTTCACAGCTCCTCACTCGGTCTCGTCCCCAAAATGGTAGGAATATTGAGTCGACAACTCGGGCCACGCTCACCCATACAGATCAAAGGACGAGCCCTCACGGGCAGGAGTCTATAACTCACTCAGGATTGAGAATGAGTTGTCTGGTCATCCTAAGAAACAGCAATCTATTAGCTAACGGTGTTACATCTAAAGATTGGCTATTTCGTGGTCCGGTCTTGTACAAACTCATTGTATAGGATACCCCCACTAGCATGTCTCCACACGAACAACCTGGATCGAGTCGTCTGTAACCTTTACAGAGTGGGTCGTATCCATAGTGTTGCCAGGATAAGGTACTCGGCCTTATCCATATACTATAGACCCTTTAGGTTATTCACGGGACATTATCCACTTGTATATCAGGGTATATCAAATATATATCTCATATATCAGGGGTATATCAAATATATACCCAGTATATCAAATATATACCAAGTACATATATTGTCCCGGTTACACTAAAATAACCTCGGATGTTTAGTTTATTGGATTTTGGACAATGCAATGCTATGAATTCAACAACAAATCTATTGAATAAAACTTTATTGAATATACATTTGTTCTTACACTAATATAAACTACGAGTTTTGGGCAACACACCCAACACCCACGTCATTTTGTTGGTTTTGAATGCAGAACTGTTCCGCTGGTAGGACAGAACAAGAAACACCCAAGAACTCCCAGCATAATTCTCTCAAGCTCTCTCTTCTTCATTCCTTCTAGTTCCATATCGAACGCTCCCACAAGCATGCTCTTGGTACCCAGAGGATAGCACGGAAGACCATTTGGTGGTGTTCGTTGGTGTTTTACTTGAAGAAGTGTTCTTCAAAGGTAAGAAATGTTCTTTTCCCCTGTATTTCAAGTTTTGTTTTATGTTTTTTTTTTTGTCTCTCAAAATTCATGAACATAGATCATCACTTCTGCTGCGGGATTCTCATCCCATAAAAACTTGATAAATATAGTTAAGACATGCTTCAATAGCACTGACCTGAAGACAATTATTTACTATGCACAAGTTGTTATGTTGAGTTTTATGCTCTAAACTCGTGGTTTAAATGTAAAATTAATATTTATTCAATAAACCTGTTATTGAAGTTTCTTTTAGAATTGCATTAATCAAAATCCAATAAACTAACGTTCGAGGTTATGTCATGTAATTGGAACAGTATATAATTGATATACAATATATAATTGATATAGAGGGTATACATTTGATAATACAGTATATATTCGATATACAGGTGGATAATGTTCCAGTAATAACCTAAAAGACTTATAGTATATGGGTAAGGTTGGGTACCTTATCCTGGTAACATTATGGATACGACCCACTTTGTAATAATTACAAACGACTTAATCCAAATCGTTCATGTGGAGACATGAGAGTGGAGGTATCCTATGCAATGAGTTTGTATGAGATAGGACCGCGAAATAATTAATCTTTATATGTAACACCGTTAACTAATAGATTATTATTTCATATGAATACCAAGTAACTCAATCTCAATCCTGAGTGAGTTATGGACTCCTGCCTATAAGGAATCGTCATTTGATTTGTATGGGTGAGAGTGGGTCGCCGACTTAATATTTCTACCATTTTGGGGACGAGACCGAGTGGGGAGTTGGGAACATAACTACATAAGATGGAATTCACTTCTTCCCGACTTTAGGGAAAGTAGATGAGTGTTTCCTTAAATGTTGACTCTGGAACTTGAACAAGGGGCCCCACCCTGTCATTGGCCCTAGAAGAACTTTTGTTTGATGGTTGGACTATAAACAGGTTGTTCATTAGAGGATAGTGGTACTAAAGGAGAAAGAGGTAACTCATGAGTAAAACAAGAACTTGACCCATCTGAAGTTACAAACGCTCATGAAGGATTGACTTAATGTTAATTATCAATATCCATGGACGCAAAACCCACAATTAACGAATGTTGATTATTTTAGTTAATGAATTTAATTATTTAATCTCGTATCATTAGAGCTTCTGATGTGTAGGTCCATTAGGTCCCCGCTAGCTCACAACGGGTAAAACAAGGATCAAGAATTGTGAAAGAATTTAAGGGATTCAACTTATTTAAGAGAATGTAGGTTAATTGTATAAGATACAATTAATATAATGTATATAGATACATCATAAATAAAGTTAATTCTGAATTACATTTATAATTAAACTATATAATATAAGAGTTATATTTGAATAAGGTTCAGAAAATGATTAATATGAATCCAATTCATATTAAAATTATTGGTTAAAATTAATGTGAATCTCATTCACATTAAAACTATATGTTATGAGAGAGATATACGTTTGAATATGATTCAAATAAATCTTTAATTAAATATATGATATTTAATTATTATTAATTAATTCGTTTAATAATTGATTAATTAATTAATTAATTAATTTTAATTTAATTAAATAACCCACCCCCTTACAAAAAGTGGGAAGTTGGTGGGTGGGGAGGTTGTGTCCTCCCCACTCCTCTCCCTCAATGGGAGTAGTGATCAATTTTGTTCAGAGGTTGAACACTCTCTCTCAAATAGCTCTCTCACGAAAACCAAATTCCTTCAGTTTCAAAAGAAGGTTCCCACAAATCGATTCTTGCCAAGAGAATAGGAGGGAAGACTTTTTTGGTGGGTTGGGCTATTGTTGAAGAACGGTCTTCAAAGGTAGTGTATCTTTCCTTTTGTTGCTTATTTGTTTTTCTTTGTAGTTTTTCCTAAAACAAATCGAAGCACAAGTGTTCACGCGCTTCCACTGTGGAATTTGATCCTTTCAGCTAGCAAACTACAGCGATCGTCTTTGCAGGATTCAACGACTAACCTCGGTAGAAAAGCAACCTCCAACTACTCAGATCGGGCAGAACTCTTAGATACTTGCTCTCAACATAAACAATAACAACAACTCAAAAGAAGAGATAATTCTTATGAGATAAGGAGAAACTCAAATGAGAAAGCTTGATCTCAAACGAGGAAATCAACAACATAACTTCACACATATATATATAGTTGTACAAATATGTAACCTCTCACATATGTAACCTTTTTACACATGTAACTTTAACAAAGATTAAGAAACAACTCTTTATTTAAACATATAACTTCAATTTTAATAAAATTAATAAACATGACAAAAGAAATAAATATGGAATTTGTTACAAAATATAAAATAAATTTCAAATTCTTAATATAAGAATTTAATTTTTGGATGTTAAATTCGTATACTCAACGGTTTTTCCACTTTCTTTCACATATTAAAAATCCAACAGTTTGTTCACATCAATCCGAGCTCCGACTCTCGTGATCTCTCCAGCATCTTCAATTATCGTCCATTTCAACACGTTCGAACTTTGCAATCCAATTTTCTAGCATTGTTGCCATATTTCTCGAAAATCCTACCATTGAGAGGTCGTGAAAGGGGGGGTGCAAACTTTAGCCTTAGAGAATAATATGAAAATTTCGGCAAAGTATCCTTTGAAAATTATATCCATTTAACACTTAATTTCCAACACTGCCTCATCACACACTAAACAAGTTCTAATTTCTTGAAATGTTGTTATAAATTTGTTAGATTGCATTTGGCTATTATAAATTTTGAATAATTATTATTTCACAATATTATATAATTTATAATATATTATATTATACATGTTCTAATTTTAACAAAAAATAAAATGAATTTATGATATATTTTTATCATTTTTTAATGTAATTCTGCATTTTAAAGTTTTAGTGTTATTTTTAAAATTTCCACTATTTTAATTACAAAATCAAAAAAATAGTTTTAAAAAACAAATCCCCTAAATAAATCAGTAAATCTAAAAATAATAAATAGAATCTGAATTTTAGATTGATATAGTTTGAGCTTGTTAAAAAATAGTTTAAGTAAATAAAAGTTTGTATAACTTCTCTTTAAATAGTGCAAAAGAATGGCCGTGTGTGTCAAATCAAGCATAGTTCAAGATAAGATACCTATTACCATTCAAAAAATTGATAGTTCAATCTCCCACCTTCCATTGTTAAACTCCAAGAAAGAGCTATACAAACTTAAGTTACACAGTAGAAGAATAGTGAGCATCTCCAAACCTATTGGAAAAATATGATTTTGTACAAGACCCGAAGTTAAAAATAATAATTAAAATTAAATTAAAACCTATTTGGTTTGATCTCCATCATCAGTAACTGATTAAAAATTTTTAATTTGAAAACTAGATTTGATAGTAAGGATCTTGAAAATTGTATCCTATTATAAAAAGGTATGGTTCTAAAGTGGTTGTGATGATAAGCACTTATGACCGCAAATGTGATTTTCCATGCAATTATATTATATGACAAAACCAATGGTCAAACTTGTAAGACTATTTGCCCAAGAAAATTTCCAAAATCAAAATTATTTAAGAATGCTGTGGGACGATAAAATAAAATAATATATCACTTGATGATGTAATTATAAATAAAAGCAGGCAAGTCTTATTCCTTGTTGCAATCGAATGTCTCCAACTGACCGACCGGGTTACTTTCTCTAAAAACAAGTTGGATATATGTAATCTTCGAGTCGATCTCGAACTGATTCCCTAACACCAAGTTTCACCCCAACTCAAAGCCAACTATTCTAATGCAACACTATAATCTTGAAATGAGGAAGATCAATGGTATTTATCCTCCTATTTGAGAATTCCAAAGCAAGGAGAACAAAAGAGGAAGAAAAAGACAATATGCTATAGGGTAAATGTCATAGATAAATGGGAAAATAGTTTGATATGGCACGTCTGAAAACACAGAATGGAAAATGGACAAGGAAAAATACAAGGCTTTGACAATTTACATTTAAACAAATAAACTTATCTTTTTTCTGATACAGGGAAGGAAAATTCTATTATTCTAGTCAACTTCTTGCCCCACATCACCAAATAGAAATATGCGCCCAAAACCAGAAAACATACCTTTTGAGGGCAATTTATTCAGAAACTCACTTCGCACCTCCTAAGGTAGGGAACTGCCCCGGGTCCTCGATCGATGGGGCGGCAACATTGCTGCTCATTGAGCTGCCAACATAACCTCCCCTTGAACCACGGCCTCGGCCCCTACCCCGGCCACCTGGAGTGTAGTGCCTCTCTCCTTCGGCAGGCTTCAAGAACTCATTAATACTCAGAGACTAAAAAACATAAAAGAAAACAACAGAAAGATCGTTAGTTTAACCTTGTCACAATATATATTTCTCCTAAATTAAGAAAATTACTATCCTATTCAATCTATAGACATAATGTAGGAGACGAATGGAAAGATTATTTTAATAAACAACCGATCTGTAAAACGCTTACAAATCAACTCAGTTCTTCATTCAAAGTCTTAATTTTTCAAAATCTGTTCCAAACAGAAGAAGGCATCCGAAAAGTCATTCAAAGTAAACAATGCCGCAGGAAAACCCTTTTTTTTTAATAACTGGAAGTCGGAGATTTGCTCCCCTATACCCAAGGGCACCTGTGCTTGCCCTAAGGTTCGGATCCAGGAGACATCAAGGGTTTTTGGTATTAAGCTCACTAGAAGATTCGAACTTGAAACCTCTAAGCCAGACCAAGAGACCCAAATCCCTTGCCAACTGGGCTACCCTTGGAGCTAAGAAAACCCGTTTGAATTTCTTAAAGGAATAGATTACAAATAGAAACAATAAAAAGCATTGCAATAGTGCCTTTTTTACCACTTCCTTTTTCTAAGAAACAAAAATTTCATAATAAAAAAGGAGGAGGAAATATAAATGAGGTAGTACCTTCTTAGTTCTCTCCGTATCTGTAATTTCTTTTCGCTTATCCTTATCAGATCCCTAAAAGGGGAACAAATGAAGATGGAACAGGCAAGTCAAGTCCAAATTTGATGTAACACCAAAAGGCAAAGGGTCATCAGATCAACAGATAATTTTAACTCTGAAAGAAGATTGAGTAGGTGTACCAATTTAATAAAAATGTCATTGTTGTCCTTTTTGCTTGAAATTTGTTGCATGGATGCAAATTCTTTAGCATCCACCTTCCTTTCCTCAGTAGTTTTCAGAGCCAGAAGGGCCTTCCTTTTCTCCTCCCTCAATTTTTCATACTCCTCCAGAGTCATTTCCTGCATCAGGGAAAAAAGAGTAGATAGTAGATTAAAGATCAAGTCAAACAGTATAATTAAGTTCACAATCCAAGCCCATCAACTTAGTCAAATTTACAACTCTGATTTGTAAATTGAATGTGCATTTAATTTGTTTGATACTCAAAAGCAAAAACACAAATTGCTTGCTCAAACAACAAGAAAAACCAATGACAAGTGAAATGGTAGCCTGCAGGTTTAAGTGAAATCTACCATTAAATTAGAAGATACTAACCTTATCTTCTGGTTCTTTTTCCTCCGATTCTTTAGCAGAGTTCTCTGTGTTGACACCTGCAGTATCATCCTCATGAACTGGCTTCTCATCACCTACCTTCTTCTCAGTTTCATTTACAACTTCCTCTGCTACCCTGTATGCAAAATAACAATGTTAAAGTACATCCTATTGTTAAGGAGAAAAAAATAACCTTATTAGCGCACAAGAGTTTACAAATGCATAAAAAATTCCACCGACCCTTCCACAGAAAGGAAAAAAAAAAGAAAGGAATAAGGAAAAAAACCACCCACAACAACAATAACATCCAGATGACACACATGTACTTACTCAGAAAATTCATCATTTTGCCTTCCCCAGTTGCCACGCCCAGCCCCTTCACGTTTGAATTCATTTCTAGGCATAAAACAGGTTGCAAATATCAAAACAGAGTAGAACGGAGCAGAATTGAGTAAATTGGTTTTACAAAAATCACACACCCACGCCCAGTTCCACTGTGGCGTTCAAATCCACCACGAGGGTACTCCCCATCTGCAACCTCTCCATTGTTGAAACCACCACGACGCCCACCACGTCCACGAGGTCCACCATATCCATGCCTTTCAGTTGTCCTTCCAGTCTCTCCATCTTCAGGGGGACTACTAAATGAGTAGTCATTACTGGCAGAGTCACGATTGAAGCCACCACTGCTACGGCCTCGTCCATATCCACGTCCCCCTCCACCACGCCGACTGCCACGCCCTCCACGACCACCATCATTCTTTGCTTCCCTTACTACTCAAAGTATGAACAACATTCTCTCAGTTACTCAATGGATAATTCATACCAATTGGGGGATCACTCATGAGAACCCAATAGAATAAGAAATAGTAGGTCAAAAAATTATGATGTAACATTGTGACAAAATGGTTTTTTTTCAAAGAAACAATTTTTTCATTGATGGATGAAAAGATACAAAGGAAACAACCTCCAAAAGGAGAAAGAGAAATAATCAAGAACCAACAAAAGAAAGTGGGCTAAAACTACATAAGAATAATTTTGTCATTTTGGTGACAAAATAATTAGAAAGAAAAACTATGTTCAACAAAAGAATAAAAAATTGAATGCAGACTTCCAGGTTCCTTATCAAGATTCAGGAATATTCAAGAATGCAATAATGGGACCAACCAATTCTGTACAACATTCCACAATTCGGATAAATATGCAAATATTGTCTTCATGCAATTAAGCTTTATCACGCATCTCCAACACTTGGTTCTCCAACTCATGATTTCTTTACAAAACATGGAATTTTCGCACCAAAAAGTTATAAGAATTCTAATAGCATCAATTATTCTCCGAGGAAAATATTGAAACCCACTATCTTCCATTGAGAAACTAATGCAAAAGACAACAAATCAAGAACCAATCATAACATTCCAATCCAACTTGTAAATAATTATCAACAAATTCAAATTCTATGTGATCACCATTGAGCATGCACAAACAAACATAGCATAATAAGAAAACTTACATCTAAAAAATAAATAAATAACTGAGAAATGCAAAAAGAAATTTCTCGAATCAGTTTAGTTATAAAACCATATCCGCATTGCTGACACTCAGATTTCCTCCAAAAATACAAGCATTGATACTCTCACTTCATTAATGTTCCAAACATGGCAGCCTAGCCTAGCAAACAAGCCACTGAATATTATCTGAATTACAAATAAATTTGAAATCCAAAGCCTTGGATTGTGTAAATACAGAATACGACCGAGCCGGCTATTGATACAACGAACCTTTAGCAGATAAAAGTAATCATAATTTAAAACATTTTGACTGAATTTAAAGCAGTTATCACCCATTACACCTGGGTAAGCAATTGTAACGTTACATAACCAACAACTTGAACGATGTAACCATGAAAGCAAGTGGAGAAACAACTTGATGCAAAGCCAATCTAGACAGGAAGAACAGCGACAAAAAGATGGAATATCAAAATCAAATCCAGATATAACATACATACCAGCCTGCGCAGGTGGAAGAGGCTTGGAAGGAAGATTAGCAGGCTTGTTGTGTTTAGGTGCGGCAGGCGCTTGTTTGGCGAGACCATGATCGGACCCTTTCTTAAGCGGCGGCGGCGCCACCTGCTTAGCCGCAATTAGCTGCGATGGGTCCTCGGCGTCATCATCTCCCAACAAATCAAAGGGATTCATGGTCGCCATTTCCGAACTATCTTAAACCAATAATACCCGAAAAGCTCAAAGTAAAATCCTCTCCGCGAAAGGCGACCACGAAACCCTACCTTAACAAGAACTCCATGAATCTGTAACCCAAAGATGGAACGGATCTGTAGAAAACAAAATCGGGTTAATGGTAGAAATTGAAAACAGAGTTATGAATTGATAGAGGAAAAACCCTAGCCGCAATGGCCGAGTGACGAATGGGACTGTAAGATCGAAAAATGGAATGAGAGAGAGAAACTACTCTAAAACTAAAACGCTCAATATTTCTTTTTTCTTTTTTTGCCCTTTTTAATCTATTTTTATAAATAAGAATGTACCTTTATATATTTTTTATTTTTATAATCTGGAATCATTGTTGGGTAGCTTGCACTCACTTAACCCTCGAGAGACCTCTAAATCTATGTGACTATGAGACCCAAAATTGTTGCCAATGAGACACCGTTTGGAGGTAGAATGTATCTTAATAATTGTAAGTGCAATGATAGAAATTTGAATTTTCAACACAAGGGAGATTAATGATATTTTAATGGTTTGTTCGAGTGTTTATTTATCTATACTATTGTTTATGCAAGGATATGCACAACAGTGTATTTCTGATTGCAGCTCGAACTCGGCCTTCTGACCGATCTGAATACTTGGGCAGACCTGCACAAAAAGGTGAGCATTCCGACGATCAAGTCAGTATAGGTCGGATTCCCAGTTTAGTTCGAGGTCAGAAATCATCGTACCTGATCGTGGAGTGAGGTCCTCTACTTATGGGTGGTAGTCCCGCTAATCTCGCGACGGTTACACCCGGTAATCTCGGGACCGTCGGTTACACCCGGTAATCTCGAGACCGACGGTTACATCCGATAATCACGCCGCTGACAGTAGCTCACATCGGCCCCCACCGAGCTTCCCGGTAGATCGGACCTTGGCCAGGTTCACCTCGGCCCTCATACTTAGCGTCTGTCAACGCTAGT